>JADDOH010013762.1:0-76856 GCA_016648135.1 Agrypnia vestita
ATGGGGTATTTATTGTCTACTAGTAATTACTTCTTCATACTTTTATGATAAGTAAAATTTTGAGAGCCAGAACAACATGATCCTTTAAAATAAAAAATACATAATATTTTAAAACCCAAGAAATTCTACAAAAAGTTTTAATGAACGAATACCTTGTCAAAATATTTCAAATGTAGATTACAGAATTAAATAGTTGTGTGAAAAAGAAACTGGTGAAAAAATCTTAAAATTCTTTTTTCCAAAATGAGCTTTTTCGACTTAAAACGTATTGGCTACAGGTATTGTGAATATAGAAAACAATATTCTGCCCCAAGTATATGTTCAAGAAAATATAAATTAGAATTTTATTTCATACAGGTAGTAAAGAAATCTTTACATTATTTGATACTTTGCATTTTATAATTACAACGAAAAGTTTAACATCCCGAAATCGTGAAATATGATATACAATACCGTAACGGAAAAATGATCCCCAGTACCAGGGACGAAAGTGAAACCAAAGGAAACGATATTTTCTGTTTTTATATTTATAAAAAAATACAATTTCAATCGTGCACTGGTTGGTATTATATTAAAAGTTATTATTTTCATAATTGAGTTATTCTAAATTACTAAAAATCTTCTTAGGTTTTCACGGCCGCTCATCTACGCCCTGTTTCTACGATCTTTCTGGTCGATGTTTTGGATATCATTTATTTATTTATTTTTTTATATTTGGATGATTTATATAGCGCCGTTTTCGTAAAAGCTACATAAATCATCGAATTATGTAACTTTTACGAATTACAAAACAACTTAATGGCTAAAGAACTTATATTCTATTACTTATATACTGGATAACATGCAAAAAAAAATTTAGTTGGCTTTTAAAATTATAGTCAAGAGCACTAGGAATAATAAGATATTTTCGCGGAGTGCGTACATCAGTCTTGATGATGGCCCCCTATAATGGGATCCGAAACTTAGGCCACAAAGTTGGAAGAAACACGACAAAATATCCCAGAAAATACAAACCAGAATAACCTTAAAAGGCTTGAATCAAAATGTATTGCATAAACTTACCAGACACTTATAAAACACATTTATCGCTCCTCCATTATACCCCGCTTTGGAATTTTGAGCCAGAGCGCAGCTTACAAGACCTTCATTACAAAGGTATAGAACAATAACAATATTTAAAAAAAAAAAAGTTGTGTATGAAGTGTGTGCGAGCGACATTTTTTAATCATATTTTATTTTCTGTAAACAAGTACCCAGTGAGTGACAGTATTTTAATAACTACGTGTGCAGTTGCATGTGATGAAAAATGAAGAGAAATCAGCACTTATAATTATTCTTGCTAATTTCTTTTCATTTTTATTATTCGGAACTTATTATTCGGAATTTTCAAACCACCTAATAGAATGTAATCACTCTTTCGATATAAATACCGATTTCTAAATTTTACATAGCAATACTGGTTTGGATAATCTATTAATATTAGAAATAATGAGAAGTATTAATAGAAAATTAAATATTATAAATAATCAAATAAACTTTGTTCAAAAAGCCCTCTCTCGAAACAAGTTGAAATTTTTAAAACAAAATTTAAAAAAAAAGTTTTCATTATTTTATTTATTAATAAATATTTTCGGCGTTAGAAAAGTCTGATCCCAGAATATGTGGATTGCTGTACAACAACACATTTTCGAATCTAAACTTTTGCCCTATTTGCACGGGAACAGGATATCAGAAATTTAATTCAGTATCGCAGAAGCGCGCAGAAATATTCTGAAATCAACCTCTTGAACATGTAGGTCATATATTTTAGGAACTAAATAAAAGTGTGCAAATAATTTCCTACAGTCGCAGATTCAGCACCTGTCAATTCACATCGATGATTTTAAAATGGCTAAGTGTTATAAAGTAGGAGGTAGCGACCGCCAGACTTTGTATGAGGGCAGACCCACCGCCTACCCAGGACAGTTTTATAAGCAAAAGCTCCTATATCGGTCAATCTTAATCGCTGGTTGGCATTTTTTTAATGCTAAAAGAAACCGCGCGATCCGTTATTGAAAAAAAAAAATGGGCCGAACTGCTGCCATCCAAAATTTGCCCCCATTATCCCGGTTATCCACTTCTTTATTAAACACATTACAATATTTTTGTAATAACAAAACATAAATAGAGAAAGAAAAAACTATCCCATAAAAACCAACTTTTTATTATACTCCCTTTCTCATTGAAACGGGTTTCGCGCCTACTCCACGCGTCGGGCTCGAAAATTAAACAATATGTATATCGTTAAAATTTCGAAAAATCCAAAATTATACTATATACATTAATTACAATTACATTTATTTAAACTAAAATTTGTTAGATAATTTTTATCGTCACCACGATTCTGCCTGCAAAGTTTCAGCTCGATTTGATCACGGGAAAAGGGTTAAAAATCTATTCAAAAAAATTTCGGCAGACAAACAGACAAGCCGACAATCAGACAAGCCGACAATCAGACAAACAGACGCTACGAGTTAAAAGAAAGGGAGTAAAAATAAAACACAATATACAATATTCACGGGTAAGGAGCAAAACAGACCGGAGCAACTAATGCGACCGGAAGAGAGCACTTCCTTACATGGCAAAAAGGGGGGAAAACACAGAAAGAAAAATATGTGACTTTCGCGAACGCACCACGGCAGCACATACAATCCAGGAGCAGCAACAGCACTAATCCATTAATCTCCGATTAGCTATTGGGACCTCTGAGAACCTCCCACCTGGAGACCCACTTAAACCCACCCAGACTTACGTATCAATCCTGAAATATTTTCTGTAGGTGTATTACATCACTCAATCGAACTTACTTACTTACCATCATGCCCTTTCCCCGTGGGGGTAGACAGAGAGGATAGAGCGCCACCCTTCTGTCCTGACATACAACTCTTGCCACATCCACATTCATACATCTCCGCATGCAAGCTCGCCGGTGGTTGAGGCTTCTAACGGGACCATCTTCCAGTATCTGGTTAATCTGGTCATGCCACCTTTTCCGCGTTCGCCCTCTAGTAATACAGTTATTACCTTTTTTATGCTTCAAATGACCTAGAGGCCCAATTATAGAAGCGAAATATATTACAAAACACCTAGGGTTGAATAAATCTTCTTCTTTTCCTTTTTCTTTTAGTAGATCTGTGCTACAGAAAACTACGCCTCCTGGAACGACGAGGTCCAGCTATCCCTCCATCTTTTCGGTGGTCGTCATCCAGAGGGGATTTAATTCGCTGTTGTATGCACGAATTTGGAGTCTGAATTTCCTTCTGGATCTAGTTCATCGTGCTATGTCCTCTGTTTTGCAAGTATTCCTTATGTCTTCATTTCGGACACGGTCACGTAAAGTTTTTCCAGTAATGGATCTCAGCACCTTCATTTCAGTTGTTTTGAGAAGTCCTTTGGTGCGGACAATGTCAGCCCGCCTCTCTACAGCGTATTTTATGATAATTCGCACGCATACCTTGTATATTTTGACCCTACTGTCAATATGCGTATTTTTCTTTTTCCAGACCCAATTCTTGAGACACCCTGATACGGTGGATGCTTTATTAACTTGCTCTCGGACTTCAGTATACAGATCGCTATGGCTACAGATTTCTATACTTAAATATCTGAAGCGCTGACGCAGGCTCATTATCAATTCTCAGCTTACATCTTGTTGGTTGTTTTGATATATATATATATATATATTTTTTTTTTTTTCATTACAGATTGCTCCATTTACAATGCAAGTATATCTTGGAGTGAGTACCTAAATGGAGGCGATCCGCTGCTTGATGCTTTCAATGCTATCATTAAATACATCGACATGATCGCTTAGTTCACTTAACACACTACGCGTTATTCATTACATGTTCTGCATGTTGCGTTTGCATTTGCATGAAATAGCGCGTGACCTCGATTTCGCAAATAATTATTTGGTACAAACAGTGCATTGCCAAACTTTTAGTTTTGCTGATTGTTATTGACATAGCATTCACTGCAAGTCAAATAGATTAATTGCGACCTCACCGGAAATCGAACCCGGAAGCCTCGGTGTGTGAAACCAGTGTTATTCCCGCTGGGCTACGAAAGCCGCTACGCTATAGTATGTAAGAAGCTTTTATGAAGGATGAAAGAAGGATATTATGACATTTGACTTCGGGGGATTATGGGATATAACAAGTAATACAGGTATAAAAAATGTGTAAGTTAAGCGCTAAAATATCATATAAAGTATCGAGTCATTAAATAATGGTCCGAATAAATTGTATAAAATTCAGATTTATTAGTATAACGTGAATGACATGATTATTTATAGAGCTTCAAAGCGCTGGTGGAAGAAATGACCAGCGAAAAGCGTCTGGCAATGATTAATATGAGTAATTAAACATATTAAAAAAGGTAACCCATAAAAATCAAGTTTTTACAATACTCTCTTTCTCATTTTCTGGTTTCGCGTCTACCATATGCGTTGAAATATCCATACAACTTGTATGAAAAAAAAAAAAATTGAAAAATCCAAAATTATACTATAATTATAATTTTTTTTACGAAAATTTGATAGATCTTCTTGATCGTCGCCACGAGTCTGCTTGCAAAGTTTCAGATCGATTGGGTCACGGGAAAATGGTTAAAAATCGATCCAAAGTTTTTTCGACGGCAAACAAGCAAGCAGACGCCACGAGTAAAAAATACGTTTTAGTTACTAATTTTTATGTACCTATATTACCTGTTATTTTCCAAAATCCCCTCATCTCAAATGTCGTAATATCTAGATCTTCTTACCTATCTATACCTTCTTACTACCTGTAGTGCACATCTACAGAAAATATTTCAGGTTTGATACTACACCTAACGTAAGTCTGGCAGTCGCTAGCTCGTAGTCTATTACACTGTGCCAACTTGGATAAAAAAGTCACATATTTATGAGTTGACTACAGATCATAATTTATTGAGGAAGACACTCCGACAAAAATCATTGTTTGTATACTGATTAGGACATACGCATAAATTATTATAATGAAAAGCACAATAAATCACAGGTTATTATTACCTAGAGCAGAGAGCGCAAGTGGTACATGGAATAAATTATAAGACTTCTCGACTTAAGTAATCTCCAAGAAATATGTGATAAAAAACGAAACAAATACATTACACTTACTACCGTGATGACTGTATATTTTATGCAGTACCTATAAACTGAAGCTCGCATTTTGATACTTTTTAGATGTTTCCAAGTTTAAAAAGCCACAAAACTCGCATTTTTTACAGTTAAAAGATGTTCTTTCACATCCGAATTAAGTTATCTACAAAAAAGTATTAAGAAATAATATGTACCCAGTGCCTACCTACTTAAAGTACAGTGCTAGAGAAAAGTTGTTCTAACAACTAACAAATTAAATATTTAAAATTAACACATTAACTTTGGAAAACCGTATATTGAGGTAGGTGGCTGCAGTACCCAGTATGATGATGTAAAATCTAGTGTATTGTTTAGTAATACCGCGTGGAAACCGATGTTTTTCGTATTCACCACCACCAGGTCAGCAATATTGCCAGCACTGTAATAACAATGGATCGTTTACACGGATGAAATTTCTCTCAGAGATGCGTCTCGAAAGCGCGCTTCCAGTCATATCGATCTTTGCCAACAAATCTCTGAGATGAAGAATTGTCATTTATGGACATGCACCATAAATATATTTTCTTTTTCTTCTTCTTCTACTTCTTCATTTACTTTATTCTATCGAAGGTTGGCGACCAACTTGCAGCTTGCTGATTTATTCTATGCAACGGGTACAAGACAACCAGCATCTTGAAGAGCACGCAGGCAAGATACCTATTTCAACCCAAGTCTCTGCCTTCTCCCCCGCAATGAGTTGTTTCACCACCTCTTGTGCAGTTTCCTTAGTATTGATTTATTATTTCGTTGTATTATTTATGTGGTCAACAGACATTTCTCGAATGCCTCCAGCCTTTTGTTAGTGACGTCATTTAACATCCATAGCTCCGACTTCTACATCACATGTATAACATTTTTATTTCAGACTCGCGTCTTGATTGCAGACCTTAAAAAAATAATTTCATGTAATATCGTTGCTCAGTGTTTTGTTTTTGTCATCGTTCAAATTATAACTATTATTTTCTTATTTAACTTCCTATATCCGCGTCAAATAGATTAACATATATACCCGCGAGCGCACGGTGTGTGTGCGACAGAAATTTTAAGGCCTGTTAGATAAATATTTTTTTAGAAAAAGCTTACAATAATTTAATAAAATATTAAATAGGAGTATACAAAGCAATATAAATAATATTAATTTAAAATATTTAACATTTATCAGTGACCTACAGTCTTTCACAGCCTTTGAGAAAATTTACTTATTCTTATAAGCAACGAAAACTTGAACATAAATATATCTCTTCTGAAATCAAACTAGATAAAAGTCTAAAATTTTGAATGGTCCACCAAAGCAGTCAGAGTATACCATGATTGCATGTTCCATACAAAAATATTTCCTACAAGATGTACAGTTGCATCGAGTCTTGCCGTTCTTTTTGGAGCTGCATTTTGTTTTTTATCTTTGCCGATGTCACTAGTTTGAGTTCTTTGAACCTCTACTTCGTCTTCTTTTATCACTTCTTTCTCAACGTGATCCTCGAAATCCCTGTCATTTTCTTCATCGTAATTCGAATCTGAATAATGCTCATCCAAAATTATTCTTATTCGTTCTTCGTCCTTTTCGGGGTTTTAATAAAACCTAAAAATATATTAAACGTTACATTGCATGCTATTAATTCAATTATAAATAAACCAAATTATAGAACTAATCAAACATATTACGTACTCAAATTTGACACCTATACCTGCGTCGGTCTCTTGGACCAATCAGTTTCGTGTACTGACACAAGTGCTGTCCGCATTCCGCATGAACACTCGCGCCCCACTGAATGGAGTTAGCGACTATTCATGCAGCTAACAGTGAGCCCAATGCGCTAGCAATTTCCGTTAAAAATATAATCTTTCGGTCTGACAGCCCAATGCGCGGGTACAGGAAGGTTAATATGTATTACACATATTTTTTTTCCAAATGTTATATGAAGTACCTAACGGAATATTTCAAAAATAATTTAAGTGAGGGAGTAATTCTGATGCTCAGCGGAGGAACAATTTAACAAAGTAAAATAAAATGATAAAAACTTTCCATTTCCAATTGGAATTTTTTTCGGGGTTTTTATTATATTATCTATTTAATTTTTATTGAAACGAATGAATTTTTCGAAATCGATATAAGTTACTGTAATGATATTTCAACGTTTGGTAAAAAATAAGTCAGAATATTGGATAACTCTATAACTATTGATATTAGATCATGAACATTTTTGACTGATAATCAGGGCAGTCATCCACCTGAAAAGTATTCTGGACTAGCTCTGTTACATGCTATTTTATGTCTTTAATGTATTTGAATATTTGGAAAATTGAAAGTCTTCTAAATGTCTTCTAAATACGTACGTTATCTTTTTTGAAGACGCCAAATTGATCTGCATTCATGGAATGTCTGTTTTATTACAAGGTGAAGGGTAAACTCATACAGGTAATTGCATCCCCCGTATGAGTGGTGTAGTGACGAACGGGGTTTGCGATCGCCTGAGATGATTTGATCAAATCCTGTTATACGCTGATGGTGCAGAAAGCTGATCTGTATTCCCCGGTGACTAGAATTGGGAATTTGTCATAAGAAGCGCTGCGTAATAGATTTCTGGTATAAACGTTAATTTATTGTAGTGAAACTTAGAATTGGCTAATACAGAACGAACATTAATGAATGCGGTAGATACGCTGTCGTTTATGGAAATGTGTGGAAGATCTGTAGATAGTGTGGAGAATTAACACATTAAGAATGTGGAATGGTAGATAGAATCAATAAAGGTTCGTTGAGATGTTTACGTCATGTAGGAACATATGAGCGAGTAAAAGGATGGTTAATAAAATATATGAAACGAGTATTGAAGGCAACAGAAACAGAGGGCGAAAGACCTGAAATGTAATAGCATGAAAATCAAAAAAACAAAATATTGGAGGACAGCAAAATTTATCATTTTACCTATATGTGGAAGCTGTTGAGATTCATATTAATACATGTTACACATGCAGTGGGAGCGTTGAAGTATGACTTTTACGTAACCATATATTTTGTAGAAAAAAATGATTTAAAAAAAATGCTGATAATATTCTTATCACAATTGTTACCATATTTACTAATATATTCAAATTGATTATTTGTCAAAAATATACGTTTACGTAAAAGTCACGATTCATTGTACTGCACGCGCCAGTGTGACACCTGATATGTTATCTATTGTTCGCAACAAATATTAATAAACATTCATCACCGAGTCACTGCTATCTTTTTTTTCATATAAATCTCCTGGCCTTTCAAGGGCCTTTTATGCAAATCATGAACTAGTAACAAAAATAAATCCTGTCGTCGTAGAATTATCCGCAAGGCCATGTTTTGAATCTGACCTTTTTTGTAAATTGTACATCCAGTATACCCTTTCCTCTATAACTCTGTTTATGTACTCAATTGCACTACTCTTATTGTTTAACATATTTGCAATTTGGCAATCCCATTAACTCGAATACACCCACTTCATCCGATCGACTCCTTTATTGGTCTTAACAATGCTCTTACTTTGCGCCAGCTCTAACACTGAGTGAATTAAATGTGCATATTGTTGATCATTAACTTAACTTTGTTACCTCTATGTGATTTTAATAATATTATTGTATTATACTATTATATATAGTATAATATTATTATATATATATTATATAAGTTAATTATAATTATTATTATTATTAAGTTTCAAGAGTAACAGAATATTTCATCGATAGGTGAAGTATTTAACTGCCTACTAAGTATTAATCAAACTATAATCAGTTTAATACTTCACCTGTCGATGAGGGTTTCTTTTACTCTCAAAACTTAACTATTGAAATATAAAAATATTATTAAACTCTACTCTACAACATCAAATCCATCAATAATATATGTTTATTGTTATTTAAGGCTACACCCCTGTCTCCACGGCTCCAGCATTGACCAAATCTATAAAGAAGAAGCAACACCTTCCGGGAAAGGCTGTGTCTTTTGCAGCGGAGGTTATTATGGAAAATCATGCAATCCCTCCTCCGGCTGGAATAATATGCAGTGAGATATTATTTATTTTTAAACATAAAAATGTTATCACTGTCGCCTATTCGAGAGAACGTTTTATAACTTTGCTCTCCAGCTTTGGGGTGACCATATTTAAGATCATGATTTAAAATTGAGAGTCAATTGCGTACTGATTAGCACCGTCAATTAACTGTGGCAACGATAGCTATTAATACACTCATACACACAATCGCGTTGATTATTAAATTATTAAAAAGTGCATACTCTGATTTATTTTACAAACGTAAAAGCCATGGAAGGAAGTCATATTTTACAAACGTAAAAGTCATATATTATATCAGGTTTTTGTACTGTTGCTAGGTTGCCCCGTAGTACAGTATTTTTTACCACCCTTATATTAGCCTCTCCTTTTTGTATGGACGGAATCTTATAGTCGGTATTTCACTCGCTTCCCGATTTTGCACACAGACGTTTTCTCGATGACTATACATGAATTATCACATTTACTAATTAATAAATTATTCTATGTAATTAATTAATCTAAGTTTTATATGGAAAATTAGTTAATGAGCTCTCCAAAAGATGGCGCTAGTTTCCTTCCGAAATGATTTTGTACGTTGGGTAATATTAAGATTTAAAAATAAAAAATTATTTTACACGAAAAAAATAATATGCTATTTAAAAACCAGGGTTATAGTTAAAAAAAAAAAAAAAATTGCCAAAAAAAAATATCCTCGCTCTGCGTGGGCGCTTTCCCATCATCAAAAATATAATTCTATAACCCATATCAATATCGTAATCGCCCACCTTTTATTTGGAGAATGAGGGAAACATTTTTTGGCTAGGATTTTTTTTTAATTTTCAGTACATTTAAATACAAGAGTGTTTTTTTAAAATATTTTTTTCTTGTAATAATTTGAAAATCATTTATAAAAAATATGTTTTGTTATGACACATTATTTGACTTAAATATTTATATAGTATGCCAATCAACGTGTGAAAATTTAAAGAATTCGGAAATAATCGGAAGTGTACATATTTTTTCTAATATTTATTTTAGTATTTTTATTTTCAGAAAAATCTGCATATTTGGAGGTTCCTCAAGTGGCAACGGACGATACTTCGATGACTGAAGAAATTGAGATGAAAGTAAAATAAGAGACTTCAATTTACACAAAAATATTCTTATATCTTTGGAAATATTTTTTATAAATTTGTAATTTGACCAAGTTTTTTTCACCTTTTTGTATACAGTGTCTCGTAGCTAGTCGCAAAAACTTCAGGGATCTTCTGCATTTTTTTCAATATTTTAATTTTTATTCAATATTTCAATATTTATATTATGTAAAAGATAAGTATAATAAAAATTTACATCGAATATCAAAAATTTATCGCTTACGATACAAGTCAAATAAAATAATTAAAAGCGTAGAGAAACTTAACAACATGTTTTATAAGATTTTAATCTTTTTATTTGAACTGAATCAAAGTGAATGAATTTTTAATATTCGATAAACATGTATTACTTTTACACTTATAGCGTATTAAAACAAAGGCAGCAATATCCAAAAAAAAAAATTAAAAAAAGGTAACCCATAAAAACCAAATTTTTATTATACTCCTTTCTCATTTACTAGTGGAAACAGGTTTGGCGCTTAACCTACGCGTTGGGCTCGAGTCGGGTGACGCTACGAAAGCGGGTAATAAAAAATTTTGAAAAATCCAAAATTATACTGTAATTATTAATTTTATTTACGAAAATTTGTTAAATCATTTTTATCGTCGCCACGAGTCTGTCTGCAAAGTTTCAGCTCGATTGGATCACGGGAAAAGGGTTTAAAATCAATCCTAAGATTTTTCGACAGACAAGCAAGCAAGCAAACGCTACGGGTTAAAAGAAAGGAAGTAAAAATGGTTTGGAAGCAGTCACCGAGGATTGTTTGTTTAAGATATACTGAATTCTAGATTTTATGTATCTATCCCTTCCAAAATCATGTTTCCTATAAATTTGCAGACCGTTTCCTATAAAATCTCGAATTCAGTACATTATAAACTAGTCGGAAATATTAAAAAAGATTGAGAATATTGATGTCACTTATCTCTAACTATTGATATTTCACCTAAAGTTTACAGAATATATTTAATTTAGAATTGAATAAAGAAGATTTCATCGAAATTTTTGCAACTAGCTATAAAACACGGAGTAAATTAATGAATAAAGTTGATTCATTTTTGTTTCAAGTTTGACCAAGTTTACATACATACTCTATCTTACACTAATTAAAAAACATTATATACAAACACATTTGTACATAATGGTTCGACTTATACTATATTAAGCAAAAATATCAAACATTATTTATAAGTAAGAATGTATTTTATTTGTTTCATACAACAATTGTACATTGAAAGGAATAAACACACACAGTATCAACCCGCTTTCAAAAATTAATATATTTGATTAATAATTTAAAAAAAATTTAAATAGGGCTCCATTCCATTCCAAGTAATACAATTAAATATAGTTAGATGCACTCTTACACGGGCCGGCATCTTAGTAATATTTTAATTGGAAAACACACGCGGCGATGATTTATAATAGAGTAGTAGCCAGCAACCACCAGACTTAGGTTATAGTATTTTTTTCTGTAGATATACACTATAGTAGGTAAGAAGGTTTGGATATTATGACATTCGAGATCGGGGTTTTTCACATATAATACAGGTACAAAAAATCAGGAAACATTGTTAAATAGTTGCCCGAATAAAATATGTAAAATTCAGATTTGTTAATATAACGTAAATGGCTATATTTATAGAGCCTCAAAGCATCTGGCGGAAGAAATGACCAGCGAAAAGCATCTGCAAATCATTAAATACTGTAAAATACTGTCACTTTAAACATATTAAAAAATCAGTTTTGGTAAATTTGTTTTTATTTACACATTTTTTGTACCTGTATTACCTGTTATCTGCTAAAACCCTCCGAACTTAAATGTCATAATATCCAAATCTTCTAACTTGCCATAGTGTACATTTAAGATAATATTTCAGGCTTGATACCAAAGGCATATATACTTTAGAGGCAGAGCACTTGAAAATTTGAAATAAAACACAGATTTTTTTTAATACCAATTTAATTAACTTTATTTGACATATAATTTTGTGGCAATAATACTTGAATATAATTTCGGGCATATAGCATCTGGAGATCCAATTTTTACAATCCAAATACGTTCAGCGATGAAGCACACTTTTGGTTAAATGGCTACGTCAATAAACAAAATTGCCGCATCTGGAGCGATGATAATTCTTGTGCTGTTGTCAAAATACCATTACATCCAGAAAAAGTCACCGTTTGGTGTGCTTTATGGTCCGGTGGAATCCATTGCTCCATATGTCTTCAAAAATGATAATAGTCAGAACGTTACAATCGACGGTGAGCGGTACAGAGACATGATTACTAACTTTTTCGCATCTTGATTTGAAGCCATTAATGTTGCAGACATTTGGTTTCAGCACGACGGCGCCATACGTCATACAGCACGCGAAACAATTAATTTACTGAAATAAATATTTGACGAACGATTAATTTCACGAAATGGACCTGTTAACTGGCCTCCTCGTTCGTGCGATTTGACGCCATTAAATTATTTTCTCTAATGATATGTAAACTTGCATGTCTTTGCCAATAAACCAGAAACAATTGAGCACTTGGAAGTCAATATTCGACGCATTATTGCCGGAATACAGCCTGATTTACTGCGAAGAGTGTGTGAAAATTGGACCTCTTGATTACGCCATGTACGCGCCAGCCACGGTAACTACTTGCCCAAAATCATATTTAAATATAAATGACATAAAATTTTCCGTCAAAAAAAGTAAATTTTATGGATATTCAAAACATTTTTTGTGTTTTATTTCAATTTTAAGTTCTCTACCTCTAAAAGAACACCCTTTAGTATCAAATCTGGAATATTATCTTAAATGTACACTATAGTATATTACAAGATTTAAAAATATCTAAAAAAAAAAAACACCTTTATAACTTCAGTCTGGCGGTCGCTAGCTCCTACTCTGTAACTCTGTACCTGCTGCTCTTTAAATGCAATGTCGGTCGCGAATATATTAGAGAAATCTTCTCCATGAAATCGTGCTTTAAGGCTGGACATTCACTGCAATTCCATATTTCGGCGTTTTTTAAGGTTTTATTATTCATTTAATTACAAATATATATTCTAGACTGCATTTTTTTAAAGCAGTAATAAGTTAGTCTATCTAAGGATAGAACTTTTTTTATTATATAAAAGTAATAAACTGAACATTATTTACAATAATTAAGAAAATATAAGAATTAATCGACAGCCCGCGGCCAAAAAAATAGTTTTTAGTGTCTTAGGCGGCGCAAATTATTAATGAATATTTTTATGTAAGCATAATTTTTTTTGATACTTATAAAGTATATTTCATTATCTAGAATCCGTACCAAGGAAATTAAGAAATGTTCAATATATTGTTTTAAATTTGCATGAAATTTATACGTTTTTTGTTGATTTTAAAACGCTTTTTATTTATATAAAGAGATGATTTAAAGCAGTATTTTCTTTTTATTCCCGTATTTTGAGACTTTTCTCACTAAGCAAAAGCTATTTTCTTAAAATAATAATATCGTAATTATTATTTAAAAATAAAAATTCCAAAGTATGAAATGTACCAACAAATGACACCGCTGCCAACAGCATTCTGTTTTATATATTGGACCGACACTGCATTTAAAGAGCAATACTATCTTACCTTTAAAAGGTAGACAGTAAGAGTAATAATTATACTATAAATATTATTGTTTCGTGTCTGTTATGTGCTAAAATGGATTTAATTTTATATAAATTATTAAATATTATAATTATATATATGTATTCAGTGGCAAATCCATTTATCATAGAGTAAAGATTGAAGATATTTGGATTGAATGTAAAGCTGATCTTAGCATAGTTAATAGAATTAAATAAGGCTCGCTCAAATGGTTTGGGCATGTTGAGCGAATGAATGAGGAAAGATTGGTAAGAAAGATATATAACGTAAGTGTTGGCGGCGCTAGAGAGGGCAACCAAGGAAGACGTGAGACGTGGCATTACTAGATTAACCAGATACTGGATAATGGTCTTGTCAGGAGTCTCAACAACCGTCGAGCTTGCATGCGAAGATGTATGAATGTGGATGAGGTGAGAGTTGTGTCATGACAGAAGAGTCTCTGCCCAACCTAATAAGTATTCGTAATTATATTTTACTTTTTGAAAATTCCAAGATTCATCATCGTTACAAATTCCACCAATACGTTCCACCAAAACAAAATAATTACTATTTAATGGATTTCAAATCATATTATCTACACTTTAAAAAAATTGTGTCATAATTTTTTGTAACTTAAATTTTGTTAACTATCATATTCAATTTTAAAAGCGGGTTCCTACATTAATATAATAATATGAAACAAAATTGTATAAAATCAGTTATTAAATATATGATTTCAATATCCAAAATATGTTAGCATAGAAGACACGCTTATTTAAACAATACATGCAAGTTTCAATATGTTACTCTTGATATATTAAAGTATTAAGTATGTGTTGCAAAACCTATAAAAGGTATAGATCATAGAATTTAGAATTAGGAATTGTGTTTAAGGAAATGTTTGTAATGGCCTGATTTAGTTTTAGTGCAGATTAATTTAATTAGTAAAATAGTGCAATGTATTTTTTCATTCTATTGCTTTATGAAATAAATCAAATTGGGAGCATTTTTCAGATGATTTTATTATTATAGATTATTATTATTTATGTTAATGTCTTATACTAAGTGTGAATGAGAAAAATAAAAATATTTTTAATTTATATTTATTGCACGAGCGATAAATGCACCTTTACAGTCAAATTAATAAAGAAACCTACATATCTACTGAGTTTCAAATGAATTAATAATCACTTTAAAAAAGTGTTTTCATATCAAACTTTCTTATCTTGACATAATTTCACTTAAAAAATTATTAAAAATTTTCCTTTTCATTTGAATGCCGGCATTTTATTCATATTGCCCAAAAATCTGATTATTTAAATATCATTAGTGACGTCATTCACTCTAGGGATTAAACAATATTTTGCAATTTTTAATCATTATTTCATATAGCACCTTTCTATTCAGAGATGATCCATTTTATCCAGCAAGTTGCTGTGTGAGGTGAGGGAAAATAAAATATTTTAAGGATATAGAATGCGCAGCTAATCTAATCTGGCAACTAAATGGCAACACGGCAAAGCTAGAACCGTTCCGATAGCAAATGGTAGTCTTAATAGCTATCTTATATAATAAACTATTATCAAGGCTTTTCAAAAGTATTTTCTATATAAGACGGAGGATATGTTAAAACTGTCGGCGAAGCAATCAAGAGGACGTACCTACCTAATCATTCATCGAAATAGGTAACTATTACTTTCTCCGAATTATACCTACTTACATCGGAAGATATCTTATACATCATATTATAACATCCTACAGTACATAGGTATTTAAAAAATATTACAATATATTCTACCAAATTCTATTCGTAATTTTTATTCTTAAAATTTAAGATTCATTATAAGGGTGTTTTATAGCAAGTAGCGAAAACTCTTTGTGGATTCCTGCTTTGATAATGAGCCGAAAATATTGAAGCAACCATGGCCTAATATCAACAGTTATAGAGATATGCAATAACAAAGTTAGCATTTTTTCTCAATATTTAAGACTTTTTTGCAACAAGTTGAACTATTAACACAGTTACTTGTGAAATATTCATTCGCTTTAATACAAGTCGAATAAAATGATAAAAACCTTGCAAAAATTGAAAACAGAGTTTTATTTTAAGTTTTTTTTTTTCATTTTATTTGAGTTGTATTGAAGCGAATGAATTTTTCATAATCGATATAGGTTACTGTAATGAAAGTTCAACGTTTTGCTAAAATGAGTCAGAAATATTAAAAAAGAATGCAAATTTTGATATTGCTTATTTCCATAACTATTGATATTAGGTTACGGTTGCTGCAATGTTTTCGACTCATTATCAAGACAGGAACGCTCCTGTAAAGTTTTTGCTACTAGCTACGAGAGACCCTGTATATAATATGGTAAACTGGAATACAAACCGAAACAAACAAGATAAATACTTAGGTTAGTATCTATTATAAAATCCTGCATGGATTCGTACTAAACAAATGTGTATTAGGTAATAAGACGGAAGTAGATAAATATTAGGTAGAAATATGTACTGAACTCTTGAACATTGGTTAGGTCGAAAGAAGATGAGAAAATATCCCTAGTTTGACCTTTCGAAAAAATTCATCTAATATTATCAACTTTGAAAACAATGTTTCGAGTACTAGATTAGTCGTCATCGTAATGGGAAATTGTTTTGAATGAGTTACAAACTTGTTTGATACTCCACTTTCAGAAAATACAGAGGTAGGTATCATTACCAGCTACGAAATCTTTGTACACTAGTTCATGACAAAATCCTACAGATGTCTCTAGCATGAACGAAAGATTCTCAGATTTGAAACATGTACAGAACTTTCAAAATTTGATAATGTGTGGGTGTTCTTACGATGGAGTTGGTGTACGTTGCACCTGGGCCATCGTATAAAAAGACTTCCATACACATTTCTCATATAACCAGCTTCGTCTCTGTGAGGCTTCTATACTTTATCTTAATGAGTTACAGAACACTGTCGCAGTAGGAACGCGGCTGTATTCAGAAAATAACAATATTGTTATTTTGGTGACTGTTACTCAACATTCAAAAATAGAAAAGACGTGGATTTACGACATTCCGCCTTATTCAGCGATTACTACCCTCAAAAAGAGGTGGGACGTATTTATTTATGTCAGTGTAATTACTTAATTAATTTACACTTACGACTTTTGCAAGTTGAGATGAGACTTTTGGAAAGTAGGTAGTCGTGAATCTACCTATATGGTCTAATTAGTGTGATATGTTGATTTAGGGGAATGTGAAGCAAAAGGGATTCATAAATAATTGTCACGAAAAACCCAAGACAGGAAGCGGAAATGCATCCTATGTTTTTATGTCTACATTAACAATGAAGGTGCAATATCACTTTTTATTCAACAGTTATGATGTAGGTAATGGCACAATAACCATTTTAATTAAAATAGGTAGGTACATCAATATTTTGTTACACATACATGGATTGTAATGTCAGACCTATACGATGTCTAGGTGTTCTTTAAAAAGACCTGTTTATTTGATGTCGAAGTGATATTTATATCATCACGCAAACCAGTCATTGCAATCTGAAGTTTTATCTAAAATATAAGTTTTTGATGAATATCATATAAAATAAGTAATAATATCATTTGAAATATTGATAGAAATCAGTTTGTTTCACACACATCTACTATTTTCTTCATCCAAAGAGTTTAAACGTTTAATGAAAGGCAGTGGCGGCCTCTACAATTGAGAGGCTCGTCAAATTTTTGTGAGGCCCTGCTCCTACTCGTTTTATAAATCTTGTATCACAAAAAAACTAATTCAGAAATAATTTAAAAACAGTTTTTTAACAGTACACTCTTTACCGTAAATACTGTTCACGAAGAAAAAATCAGTAAAACAAGATGCAATCTTTATTTGCGTGCTGAAAGATAATTTGCTATACGAATATATGTAGCGCATACAGTTGTTAGCAAAGTAAGCGGAGGTGAGGTGACTAGATTTGATGTACGAAATAAGACAAAATAAGATGAAATGCGCTGTCTTGTTACGTGCATTCAAGTCGTATGAGCGAGGTGCGTGATTCAAATGTTTTATTATTACAAAAATTTTCTAATTCTTCTTCTTCTTCATGTCGGGTCCCCCCGATGTCGGCGATTATCTGGGAGAAAGTTTCCCTGTCCACTCTCGGATGTTTCGAAGCCAGGAATGCCGCCTCCTTCCAACCCCTCTGCGACCTTCAATCTTCCCCTTCATGACGAGCTGAAGGATGGAGTATTTTTCGCCTCTCATTATATGACCAAAATATGAAATTTTACGGAGCTTTA
The DNA here is from genome assembly GCA_016648135.1 of Agrypnia vestita. Classification (NCBI taxonomy): domain Eukaryota; kingdom Metazoa; phylum Arthropoda; class Insecta; order Trichoptera; family Phryganeidae; genus Agrypnia; species Agrypnia vestita. The sequence continues at coordinate 18,291 of JADDOH010013762.1, forward strand.
CTATGTTGAGTAACTGTCTGTTTGTATTTGCTCTACGTAAAACTTCAACATTACTAGTGATGTCAGTCCAAGATATCCTTAACATTGTACGATGTATCCACATTTCGAACGTTAGTTAATTAATCTTTAAATGCGAATATGACATTAAATAAACCTTATTTAAAAATTGTATTGTTACAAACCAATAGCTATAAGCATAAAATAAAAAGTTACAGTATTTTTTTCTACTCAGGTTGTTGCGCGAGGCCCCGGGAGATCGCCACCCCCTAAGGCTTATATTTTATAGAAATATCAACATTAGGCAGATATTTTAAAGTGTAGGAGTAGTTATCTTTGAATAAAACGGATCAACGACTTGTTTATTTTTGAGTAGGTATTTGTGAGTGCGTGAGCAGTATCAATCATCAATCTAGTTAATTTCAGAATACGGCAGATTTGATTATGATATTAGTTTACAGACTTACAGAAGTGTCAATTCGACTGATAGCAGCGCACGAACTGTGATTTCTCTTTCAATTCTGTCATTAATTTTCGACGTCTCCAATATCGATGGGTCAAATATTTACATATTACGTGAAAATATGAATATATCAGTTACTTGCGTTGAGCAAATATAAATAAGCAACGATTAAATTAACCATTCTTTCAAAATAAACTGATCATCATTTAATCGGTGAAAACTAATGCATTTTTTCTTAATTTTTACTAAATGAACGGCCCAAAATCGAATATTCTGTTTAGAGACATCTTCCGACATAATAATAAACTACTTTATTGCTACTTTATTTTAAGTTTTAAATATAAATAAGCAACGATTAAATTAATCATTCTTTCAAAATAAACTGATCACCATTTAATCGGTGAAAACCAATGCATTTTTTCTTAACTTTTACTAAATAAACTGCCCAAAATCGAATATTCTGTTTAGAGACATCTTCCGACACAATAATAAACTACTTTATTGCTACTTTATTTGAAGTTTTAAATAACGTTTAATAGATGTCTCTAATTAATATTTAGTGAATATAAATTTGTCAACATTACGTTATTTTTAATTGACCTGAATTAAATATTAAACAAATTAATTATAATTTCTTCTGTTTTTAATAAATAAATACTTTATTTAATAATAAATAATAATAAAAAATTTAAAAAATATTTGCATATTCATTACATTAGGAAGGTATAAAAAATTAGTATGGTAAATATTTTTTTATTATAAAATTACTTTTATTTAAATTGAGACAAAGTATATTTATGTTCTTCAGTGAAAAAGGAAGTTTATAAATTTCTTTAGATTACCAGTATTGAATGTTTCAACACAGGGCATTGTTTTCCTGCTTTAACTTTTTAATTAAGTATCCACGGTTATCTCAATAATAATAATTTCGTTGTCTGACTGTTTGTCCGTAACTTCCTGTAACCTTTATAACTTCCTGTAACGTCCGTAACTTCCTGTAATTGCACAACGTTTACATGTTCTATTTACAAAAAAATATATTTATTAGCTATACCGTGAGTTTTTTTTGTGAAACTGGTGGTATGATTTATTTCTCTTTAAAATATTTTTACAAAACATATTTTTTTTATTATTTAATTAAAACACATTTAATTGTGTAATTCCAAATAAAATAAATTACATACATCACTTAGAAAGACTAATAAATAAAATGTAGGTACTTATCGAATTATTCACATATATTAAGTCTTCCTCCACACTACACATCTATTTTTTTTTAATATCGTAGAACTAAGTTTTCAAATAGCAACTGCACAAAAAAAACATGTGAGTAAATAAACAAAAGATATAGTAAATAAACAATATTCTCATATGTAGGTAAATACGAGTATGTTCTAAGAACACAATTACTGGATTTTATCCACAGAAGAATAATCATTAACTAAAATAGGTTATAGAAATCTCACAGGGACGAATTTATTTATATGGGAAATAGGTATGTATGGAAGTTTTTATAAGATGGCCACACGGTTTATGACCTATATAAGCTGATTTGAGTGATCACTTTACACAATGCGACGTCCACTGATCCCACCCTAAGAACATTTACACATCATCAATATTTTGAAATTTTTGTATGTTATTTATCGGCCCTATTTCAAATATTTGAAACAGCCATGCTATAGCCATCTGTGGTCGAAAATTATTAACTCCAGTGACATAGTATATAACATGTACAAAAGATGTCGCCGCCGGTAATGATACTTATATATTTTTTTAATCCATACATTTTCAAAATTTGATAATGTGTGTAAATTCTTATGGTGGAATCGATGCTATTTGTTGGTAACTTTAATATTGAATTTTTAATTCAATATTAAAATTATCAACAGATAATGGAATATTAATTAATCTACTTAACATTGAGTGAAAAGTTTTTGAGAATATAGAACAACAAGTGTTTAAATAGCAATTATTATTCTGAATTTCCTAACCAGCTTTTGGCTACGGATCATTCTTTTGATATTAATAAGGGTTTACAAATTTTACATACAGATTATACAGAATCACAGTTTGATAAATTAGAAATTTTGGAAATAAGAAAAAGTGTTAATAGTAATTGAATATTATAAATAACCAGGTACTTTTAACAAATAGTTATCATTTAAATTTATTTTCATGTTAAGTAGGTAGGTACTTTATTATTATTCATTTTCCATATATAACATTTTTAATATTTTGATTATCTATACTTCGATTTTTAAATTGAATTTTATTATTATACATTTTTATCCTGACGAAGGGGCCCTAGGCTCTGAAACGTGTTGAATTTTTTTCAATAAAATGTGGTGTAAACAGGGATTATACTACAAATTATAATAATAATAATAAAGTTCTTTACGCTCTAGAGACCAACGCGTGGGCCGATTTTGATGATTATAACGTCGATCGATTTGTCTTAATCTTACCGCTAAAGACATGAAAATAATCAAATTTAATATGCCGACAACCAGACGCCATATTGTGAAAAAGAAAAAATGAAAATCGTCGAACTATGTGGGGTATATTGAGTATGTATTTGAAAATCATCTCAAGGATTATTTTATCATTTTACATTCCGAATGACCATTTAAGATCTATAAAGATTTAATTTTGGTTAGCAACTATTCTCACTTAAATTTAAAATATCCACTTATAACATAGCTGTGATAAAGTTCTTATATAAACGCAAAATAGATCTTATTTAACGTGAAAAATAATTATCATAATATAATTCAATATAATTCTTAAAATCGAATGACAAACCCAGAATTTTACTGCTTTGAATGATAATTTTGACGAAAGTTACCTAAAGCTTTACTTAAAATTAGATATAACCTAATCAGAAATAAATAAATAATACAAAAATTAGCCTCTCATAATCCTTACTACCTTTCTTTTTTACTTAAACAATGTAAATAAAATAAAAACAAAGTAAATTAATTAAAAGATCAAAAAACCCGATTGCGTAAAAAGTGAACTTTAAATAACAACTGAAAAGTAAAAACAAGTCCAGTAGTCTAGAATTCTGTTACGTAATATTGAATAATTGCACTATTGAAATAGTTTCATGATCGATAGACACATAAAACAAATAATAAATTCTAATGCGGAACATAGCGAATTTAATAGTCGGGACACATTATTGGGAAGATTTGAAGCGGTCTAGATTTCTAGAGTCTTAAGGGGAAAAGGAGAGGCGCTTAGGTACAAAATTCAAGTCAAATGTTATTACTCAAGGAAATTCCTATGGAATCTATGAAACCTACGTCTTATTGGAAATAGAATTTCAAGAACAATTGCAACCTCAGTTTTCCTTTACGTGTATAAATATTTATTTTTATTTTTTATTTATTCCAATTGTACAAAGAAAAACATTGAAACATTTAAAATATATCTGCTCCATATACCTATCTTTAATCGCTTCCAATAACATCTATAAAATTACTTACTTAAATGTGATGTGTTTAGTGTGGATGTGTGTGTGTATGTATGTGTGTGTTTGTCTGTGCGTTGTTCGTTGGTTTTTATTTAATATATATATATATGTATATTTAATATATGTCTAAGCGTATATATAATATATATATAGAGATCTTAATGATCATAAGGATATTGCTATCTTTGCTTATTGATCGGGAAGCATGACTTTTGGAAGGGATAGAGCTATTTTTCCTATAAAATGAAGAATTCAGTACATTCTAAATTAGTAATCTTCGGTGAATGCATTAAATCCCCTAAATCCCTAAATGCATAAAAACCCTCACATAATATAAATATGAATAATAGTTATTTGTAAAGAGAGGTCTGTTGAACTAACTATAGCTAGACCGCATTCAAAAGAATGTGCGCAAAAAATATGTGTGTTGTTACGATGCAAAAAATGAACACAAAATAAGTTTTTCTAGTAAGTAAGTAACCTTTTTTAAACTAAAAAATATACATTTATTTGGAATATCATTTTGAGGCTTGTAATACGGGCTTGCCATGCAACTTTCCCCCGCTTTCTTCTTACCGTACAAAGCTAGGGAATGGTCTTTTGATTGTGGTCGACCTATAGCTAGATATCAATGATATATTCTTTCGCTACTATTCTTTTTTATAATTCAATGCCTTAAATGTGTTATTATTTCATAAGAATGCGTATTTTATACGGTTTATTAAGTATCTAATATTCGGGAATTGTTTGTCCTAAATTTGATAATGAAGCTTCTACATTGAAAAAATATATATATTAAAAATATTTTTTATATGTATGTTCTGAGAACATAATTACTGAATTTATCCTCTGGGGGATTATTGAGCTTCATATTAATAGCTTCGTCTCTATGAAACTTCTATAATATATCTTAATTTAAATATAGTTCCACACTACCTTTAAGCCCTTTAATTATTGAACCGTTTACGATTTATCTATTATTGAAGAATAGTCATTGAATGAATGGTGAATGAATATATTGTATATATAAATCAATCGAACAGGGTTTCCAATTGCATAAATCAAGTTTTGTTTATTGATATTCCAATTTCGCAATGTTATTTCTTACCTTAACATTGATCTCAAACATCGCAGATAGACCACAGAGATGGGGGTAAAAAAAAGAATGTTCTTTTCATTTTTCAACAGGAACATACGTTTATTTGAAATGAGCATGAATACAAATCATGGCATTAAGTGTTTACCATACACGGAGTGTGGTCCAACCAGCACTGGCAGATACATTACAAATAAATTACACGTGTGCATCAGCAAAATATACAAGAGACAATCTGTGTCTCCTCCGCCAACCCCTGCACAGCAATGCCCACCCCGACAACAATCATATTTACATGCAATTGATAATAATATTGTATTTAGCAACATGTATGTATGTATTATTCGTACTATCGCAAAATGCCAATTCCATTATTATAGAACACAGACACATTTAAGGAATGATTAGTTGAATAATGCTTCACACTACTAAATCAGATTACAGTGCGAACTCAGAAATTGCAAAAACCAGAACAAAAATACGGTTTCGAGATGTACAAAACAATGTTGAACTTGGCTGGATATTTGCTGAAAAACCTGGCTTTTTCAGGAGTGCACTCAGAATATTGAGTTTGCAATTATAAAAAAACAAGAACATTAAATTTCACATCTATATATATTAGACATATAATGGAATCTCGTCTCCTGAAAACATCATTAGATAAGCTTACAAACTTAACATTCAAAATATTTGTATACATTGACAGCTCTACATAAGCCCATTAATCGGGAACGCAAGTACGCAAATATATAAACAAAATTTCACATCGATAATGGCTTACGTAATAAAGAATGTAAATGCGTAAAGTATTAAATGTACAAAATTTTAATCATTTTCCCCTAGATTGTAGGTATAATTCTCTATACACTACTGATAAATAACACATTCAAATTCCCAACGTCTTACAAATTGAAATCTTTTACATGGAAGAACAAATTAATATCTTCGATTCATCTTCAATTTTTTAAATTAATTGTCCACTAATTTTGATTATTTAGTCTACAAAAATTAATTTAATATATGTTTGCTTAAAGCAAATTTAATTTATTTTCAATTCAAATATTAAATTTAAGGTACCTAGTGGGGGCTTTTAAAGCCACGGAAGTAGTTTTCTTATCTGAATGTCAGCGGAGTCACAAGAAGGACCTCCAAATGATATCTGCCTTTCGATGCCGAACTTTCAAATATCACTTGTGCGTACGTTCCCAAACCAACATCGGCAAACTACAACGCTTTCAAGTGTACGTATGTCCGCAGCTCAGAAGAGCGGAATCAGCCGTGGCCAGATCAAACTGCGCTTTTGTACGGTTTTATCAAATAATTCTAGGTGTTACACCGATTTCAAAATGTTCGATCCAATGTCACTTTCTCAAAAATATATCGGCCAATTTTAAATTTAAGGTTTATATTTACTTTGGATTCGACTCTAGTACAGCTCTGGTTCAGACCGGAGACTAACGAGCCCTTTTGTAAACATAGCGCTCTCTAGAGCCAGTCTTCATTTTAATACTTTGACACATTCATACATAGGTATTGTGAATACATTGGGATACTAAAAATGGTAATAAATGCTTTCATATTGTAAACATCCGAAACAAAATCTTAACCTCTCGACTTGGCGAGTGCGGCGACGAGAGCCCCCGCGAGGTCAATCACAGGTCGGGACGGCACTCTGAGAGAGTGCGCGCGTCTCCAAGCAATTTTCAGATTTTCCAAAATTACCTTACTACTAAACCTATTATATAATATATTATATTTTATCAATAATCGTTCATTCACAATCGCGGATCATTTTCATACTGGATTCATCCGAGTGAAAGACGCCCCGGGTGAGAGTAATCTTCTTACTTATATGGTAACACTAAAACACGGGAACACATTATAAAGTGTAGGGTAGCTATGACGATTAGCACTATTCGATCGGAGGTAGACAACTCGTCGGAGCTCCCCGCAACGGTGGCTCCCGACCCCCCCACAGGGGCGGCTCGCGGAGTGTTGGCTACGCAGTCCTCCTCGTCGTTACGTAGGTACCTTTACTGCCTTGAAGTAACATTGGCACATTTCATTTCATCGAGTTCCCTTTGGAAGGATAAACATTTATAAACATAAAGATTTGGAAGCATACAATAATCTATTTTAATAAAACATCACATGTATTACAATATTTGACCGATTAATTAAGATATTAACACTTCTTATCAGTTCGATAAATTTATATTATGCACTATATAAAAGATTGTGCCACATAAAATGTTAATTTATTCCAATAATTTCAAACATTTATAAGTTAATGAAAGCTGAGTTTCTAGTACATTTAATCTAATTTCATAAAGGTATACATTATATACATCAATTATCTGAATGAGTGGTATAATAATTTAATAATTCATAAAAGGGTTTTAAATATATTTATACAAAAGTACAAAAAATCTATCTAAATTTAAAGTCAAATCCATAAACAATAATAATAGAAAGGGTGAAGTATAAAATGATAAAAAGTTTTAGAGTATAAAATTATTTAGGGAATGTAGCCAACACTCGAGGGTGAAATACATAATTATTCTTCGTTACAATAATGTGGCTGAAGGATCCATACAATCAAGTCACGAAGAGTCTTCAAACCTTCATAAGTCCTTATATAATTGTACAGAATACACCATATATCAAGTTTATATTCATAGACATTAATAACATAGAAATTCTTATAAATATGAAAAGCTTTTCAAATTATGGCAAATATTTTAAAAAGAAAAGAAATTATACAGGTGTCGTAAGAAAAAACCAAATAAAAATATTAATTTTATAAGTCTTGGCAAATATAATTTAATTTTTGGACACCTTAAATATTATAACGATAACTTTTTAAAAATAAAAATATATTTTTTAAATATAAACGAATATTAGCGAATAAAAAGCGGGTTTTCAACTGAGGAAACCCCGATTGCAAAAAGTTAATTACATCCAAATGTTTAAATCAACTTAGGGTGAGCTACAAGCCTACGAACCAGAACCATACATTCTGGGCAAGTTCTTGCGTTTAATTACTAATCTGATGGCACTAATGTTTCACAAACATCGATCGTGATTTATGTACAGGGCTTACCCTTGCGACTGCACCATTCTTCGCCGTCCTTGCTCTCCGTGCGTACTAACCATCATGTTTCATAGAAATGCAAAGTTACGAGTTGCCCTCTAACTTTGTGTGACTTTCGGCGGCGCCGTGTAAGCCCCAGTCCGTACCAACCCCTCTAATTCTTACATGCATGTCTGAGTGGCTTTATGTAATGTTATTTGTGTTATGGTCATTTTTGGTTGTGTTTGTTTTCTGTTTTTTGTATCCTTCTTAACCCGTCCCATTTGTTCTATGTTTTCGTTCACCATTAGACTTTTGACTATAAGTTTGGTCTTTTGAGCGTGTTTGGTATCCTTCTTTTGTTTTGTTTCCCTTTTCTTTCGGGGTTCTTTGATCTGTGTACTTTCTTGGAACATTTTGATTTCTGCAGCTTCCCCGCTGAGGGTGGACAGCTCTACCGGCATTTTCTCGAGGTTAACTTTGGCTGCAGGACGCCCAAGAGTGGTGTTGCCAACAGCACTAGTGAGCGGCTAGTGCTGTCGCATAAGCGAATTTCAGACGTGTCTCTTGCAATGAAGAGCCAGATGATCGGAGCGGGAGAAGCAGCGGTCGCAGTGGCGGCACTTGAAGGGCTTAGCCCCAGTGTGCTTGCGGTAGTGCCGGGTCAACTCATCGGACCTGGCGAAGCGCCATTCACAGCCGTCCCACGAACATTTGTACGGCTTTTCTCCTGAAATTTACATAAAAAGTGAGTTAGTTGCGTTCATTCATAGCCTGGTTCGGTATGACTTATCATTGTTATAATCTATCTTCTTCTTTTATGTGGAGCCAATTGTTGCGCAAATGAGGGAGTATATAAACAAATATTTTTGCACGAGTCATTCAAAACCTCTCAGCGGTTGACCCATATGATGTATGCTCTATTGCACACCGATCGTTTAACCTCGGTGTACTGTGGGGTGAGTATTTATATACTCACTTCAAACAAATTTATATGCAAAGCTTCGTCTTCTAATTGAAAATGTACCTCAAGAATCAGGCTGTTTTTCCACTGGAAAACACGAAAGGTGGTGAATCCTCGACTAACTGCACCAAAAAAGCCCAAACTTTACAGGCGTCAAATTCCTTAGGTTGGGTTGGGTTAAGTTAGGTTAAATTGAATATGAAAGTATTGAAATTAATATAATTTACCTGTGTGAGTCCTCTGATGAGCCTTCAGATGAGAGCTCTTCGTGTAGACCTTCTTGCAGCCCGGGAACTGGCACTTGTGTATCCGCCTCTTGGAGTCGGGCGAGTCGTGTCGGGGCGCGTGCGGCCGCGGGGGCGCCACGGCCGGCGGGGGCAGGCACACCCCCTGGGACACCAGGCGCGTGAACCCGGAGGCCGGGCGGGCCGTCAGCCTGATGAGGGGGGTTTGCGGCGGGAGCAGGGCGCTGCTCTCGGGGCTGGAGGGCGGCGTCAGCGTGGGGGCGATCAGCCTCAGAGCCAGTCCCGCCTTGCCCTCCTCGTACGAGTCCGTGTCCTCGTCTTCTTCGTCCGATCTTAGTTTAAAAATGGAATCTTCGTCCTTTCTAAATTTAAAGAGGGAATCTTCGTCTCTCAGTTTAAACGGAGAGTCTCTACACAGAGGCATATCATCGTCCAGCCCTCTATACGCTAGTGGCTCCTTCCAGTCTAGTCGGCTCGGCGGAGGTGGCGCTGTGAGTATATTCCAGCTACAGTCAGCTTCCGATGTAGAATTTTTGGAGAATCGGGGTTCGTCTTTGAGATATCGCTCCATTTCGTAACAATTCTGGAAGAAAGAAAAATCAGTTACAAGTCGGTTACAGTTGATCTAGACAAGACAAGCAAGACGGTAAATCCGATCCGGATCTAATTAAAAAATAATTATTAAAATATCAAACTGCATAAAATATCATGCATGCCATAATCGTCCATTTTTATTATTTAAGACATGCATTATTTTTTCGTTAACGTTTTATTACAGTCAGTGATATTGATATTTACATCAGTGATATAATAAGACAGAGCTTTTTTATTACAACAAACCCTAAGTATACACGAGTAAGTAAAATACATGTACAGGTTGGGTAGTAAGTTAGGTGGTCATGTAGTAAGCAATGGCGCGCATGTGTGTGTCCGTGTTTGCATTCACACACATGTAAGGGGAAATAATTCACCTCCTAAGAGAGAGTAAACTACTCAAAACATAAACAGAAAATGTCGAGATCTGCAAAAGCAATGGTATAGATATCAAGAACCCGGTTAATCATGAAGTTTTTGCCGTAGTTTGTTCTGCGATGAAACAAATGAAAAAGGTGTGGTGCTCTTATTCGTCTCTTCTCTCTTATTAATAATTAAATGTATAACATTATAAATAAAATTGGAATAAAAAATATTTTTGATTCTGTGATGACATATTTAAAAAAGTAATCTGTCGCCAAATGTGTAATAAATTATGTATTGGTAAAATAAATAAATCGAAATCGATCAGTATGTGATTTATTTCAGTTTCGATATTATCATGTTTGCCAGAATCTTGATCGCGTAGTATCTAGAGCAGGTAATAAATTTTGACAATTTTCCCGACGCTCTGAGCGTTTAAACCACCCCACATACATAACGCCATACAATGGTTCCGCGACGGGATATTTCACTAAGTATTTGCCATTCGGATTGTTAATCTCTCAGACGTTTTTGAATAAGGGGATGAACAAATTAATCCTGGGCCCGGGATACTCTTATTCCCTAATCCTTGGCGCTGAAACGAAGCAAAATTTGCAATCTGTGACTGATTTTGACGGTTTGCTGATAAAATATTTGAACAAATATTTAAATTGTAATATTTATTGCTTTCCAGATTTTACGCCTTGGATGTTCGGAGTGTTAGCTAAAAAACATGCAGTACGGATTATTAGCTAAAAAAATCCAGTACGAAGGCGTTTAATATATTCGGTTTTTATATATTCTAGTATATTCGAGATATATATGAATACCGGAAATGAATCTTTAAAGCATTAAGTGCCAAAAATATATTTTTTAAGATAAGTATACTGATTAGTACTATACTCCTTTGCCAATCATTAAACACTGTACTGAATGAAGTCCTATCTGTATTAATTTCCTAATTATATGGGAATGCATATCGCATAAGTATTAAGTGCCGCGTCATTTTTTTACTCAAAACCGGTAGATCTATAATCTGGTAGTGGTTTATACTTATTTAACTAAAACTCTGTTGCAATATTAATAAATTATGAACCAACATGAGATAAAATAATTCGTGTCACACTGTAGCAGGTGATGTGACCCTTGAAGTGGAAGCATTCTTTCGGAATAGCATCACAAGTTTGATTTGAAATATTCTTGAAATATTGAAATATAAAAAAGTATGTACAAAAATAGTCAGGCTATTTTTGTACATACATATTGCCTAGTCGCTAGGAAACGTCAAATGTCAAAACTTATAGTCGACAGCGATGATGCTCCACGCTACACGTAACACAATGATTATTGACAACTCTCTTTTAAGTAAAATGTGCCAAATTTATCTGTTAATTCACTACCTGTTAATCTATATATCTGTTCATTCACTTTTCACTGGACTGGAGAACCAAGAAGTATTTACTTTCGTACGGAGTAAAAATGCTGCTTTTTCTACTTTACGAAAACTTAAAAACTCAGCAGCTTACTGCAGTAGTTCTTAATGCGCAAGATCTACCTTACATTAAACCCTGATCAGAAAAAATATTAATAATGATATCGAATATATTTTTGGGCAAATTCGTTATGGATCTGAAATAATTTAACGATTTGTTGCCACTCGTATATTTTTTACATAATTCATATAATTTCGTTGGTTTTACATTTTCGAAGTTTACTGTATTAATACGAATAATATTAGTCTTTATTGAAAAAAATACATATTTGTCTTTTCCACGAAACGGATAAAGATGGAAAGAGCAGGTAAAAATATGAAGAAATTATAAAAAAAATAATACAATCTACAGGTAGAAATATAATTCGATATATATATAGATATATATATATATATATATATAATGTAGAGAATTTTTCGTGTCCAAAAATCCCAATAAAAATCTCAAAACCAGAGACTGCCAAAGATAATTGCCCAAACAATAGTAACTCAAATTGTTCGTTATTTGGTTTATTTTAATCTAAAACTAATTTACCCGCGGCTTCGCACGCGTAGATTTTTAGTAACATTTAGTCATATTTTATCTATTTGTGTTACCTTAATATTTAGGTAACATTTTTAGATTTTTAGTAACATTTAGTCATATTTTATCTATTTGTGTTACCTTAATATTTACGGATTTTCGTACAAAACTTTTTGAGTTCTACATAGAAAATATTTAAATATCTCTCACCGTTAAGGCATCATTCGTAAAAAACGCATCGCATCGATATTTTTTCGTCTATTTTAGTTGTAAAATAGGTCACCACGAAAAGTCCTTTTATTTTAATGAGATAATATAACCCATGTCCGTTCTGAAAGTCCATTCTAAATATTGATGAAAAACGGTTGAAATCGGATGAGTAGTTTCGGAGATTACCTCCTACATCCAAACTTACAAACTTTACCTCTTAATATATGAGTGTAGATGAATAATATGTGACATATTTTAATTAATAATATTGTATGTTTAACGGAAAGATTTGGTACATATTGAAATTCATTCAAAATTAATACGTAATGTGTCAAATTTTAATTAATAATATTATACGTTTAGTGAAAAGATTTGGTATATATTAAAATTCATTCAAAATCTGCAAGAAAGCTTCGCATAAAACTGAAAATTCGTTCGAAAAGCCTATTAAGAGACCGGATTAAATTGACTGAGCAGATGACAGATTGTCATCTGTACAAATACCGAAACTGGTTTACTCGGAAAGTCTTCATATTATTATTAGTTAACGATGTGTCCTATTCAAACATTATTATCTAAATGTGATGCGTTATTATCTATATTTATGCAAACGTTTGTATTTATTTTCCTCCCTGTTTTGTTGACATTTTTATATTTTAAACGAATGGCAATTTTTTGAGAAGGAATAGAGACAGACGTCATCATCATTATCGTCATTCATTGTGAGAAACCGACGAAATTTGTTGAAAGATTTAAATATCTGGGAACGAATACGACAAGGAACAATGATATTCAACAAGAAATAAATAGCAAGGTAAAGCCAGAAAACACTTGTTACGTTGCCTCTATGGATGTGCTATCTTTGAAGTTATCTTATCACAGAATCTAAAGAAAAATCTACGTACAAGGCATACATAACGATTGTTATATGTATACAGATGAATACCGGTGTTCCACCTTCCCAGGTGTCAGAAAAGAAGCTTTAGATTCTTCGAAAATTAATTAATATTGTGTATATAGGTAATAATATAATTATATTTGCGAAAGATTCTAGGTGATTGGAGGAGGATGAGGAACTTCGCAAATCCTCTCAGATCCAATTTCGTCTCAGAAATCCTGAGGAAAGATAGCGAGAGCAGATGAGTTCCTCACGCATAAAGTCCATTTACACAAGTCAACAATATTAAGACCGAGGAAAAGACCGTGACATAGATGGGCGGAAAACGGACCTGCGAGAGGTAAGCGGGAGTCCGTCGGTGATGTCGAGGGATAGACAGCGCCTTCTATAAATGTAACTGCGGTTGTACACTTTCAAGACCTAAGATGCCATAAAATAAAAAGAAAAAGGCAAATTATATGGTTAAATTGATTGTCTATTACTATTTAGACTGTATATGGTGCACAACATTATGATGTCAACAATGACGGGTCATAGCTATTAATTAGTTAAAATAAAAAAGTGTAATGGAAAATCAATCTAAAATGATAACTTTTAGATGAACTATTTGAAATCATACTGATTTTTCAATCATAATTATTTGTTTAATTTTAATGGAAATTATTAACAATAAATATTTATTATTGGAAATTGCCATAATATTTTTCGTCCGTAAGAATTGGAACGGAAAGAAAAAGATATTCTAATCTTAATAGTAAGCAAAAAACAACCAATATTCATCAAACCATTCATCTGGAAAGTGTCGCTGTATGGAAGTGACACGTGGACTATAATTCAAAAGCGAAAATAAGCTCTTGGCGTTTAAGATGTGAAATAACGAGAACAGAAAAGTTTCAGGCGAGGAAATACAAAATACACTGAAAACAGAAAAAGGAAACCGGTACCAAATTAATTAAATTGTAATTATTTATGCCTGCTAGATTTTTTTGATTTGAACATTTTATATGGACAGTTGCTTTACTGTCGTATATAAAAATAAAATGTATTTTAATTTTTAAATATTTATACTTATCAAGACTATATTTTATTTATTTATTTATTTGGAAATATAAGACACAAGATAGTGATAAATGTATATACGAGTATAAAAGTACAGACAAACAGTATCGAACATATTAACTTACATCCTAACTTATTTCACATCTATACCTATAAAACTCAATGTTTGTCTGACTGTCTTTTATCTATACAAATCTGTACCGTTCGACCGATCGGACTCAAAATTTTGAAACTTATTATTTAGGACCAGTCGGGTAATATAGGCGACATTTATTTTTCTCCCTTTAACCCATCTCCTACCCCAGATGTATTTTCTATCAATGTACAAATGTACACCACTTCACCGATTGGACCCAAATTTTGCATACATATTCCCTACGGAAAAATGGGTCATATTTCTTCCCTAGACATCCTATCCTTCCCAGCCTTGATTCAATGGAAACAATGTCTTAATTAGAGGCTTTGCAAAACAATCGAACCTTTGGTTTCTTTCCAGAAATTTATTTTCAACTTAATTCTTAACCCGTGCAACGCCGGGTTAAGGATTAAATTGAAAACGCCAACGAACAGCTAGCAGAGAATAATTTTGAAATATACACACTAATAATAAAAGTAAATAAAACACAATAAAATAAGAAATAATCTATACTAATATATAAAGTGGTAAAGTTTGTAAGTTAAGATGTATACGGTAATCTCCGAAACTACTCATCCGATTTCAAACATTATGGACATATTCTATAATATGTTATCCCGTTAAAATAGAAGGGCTTTTCGTGGTGACCTATTTTACAACTAAAGTCGACGAAAAAATGGCCGAGCGATGCGTCAACGGTAAATGTTAAGGTTAATACACAAATTATATAATTAACAAGAAACATATATTAAAATAAGCGAAACCTTATTTGTATGTTGCATCGCAGAGTATTATTAATTAAATGTTAATGCAGTGTTGCGACGTAGAATAATTTTTATTAATAAAACTCGTGTAGCGTTTTTAATTAATAAATATATTTTGTCATAAGTAAAAAAAATTAATGAATGAATATATTTTGACATAAAAAAAATATTTGCTCATGTCAAAATATATTTCGTAGCTTAAATGTGTTTAGAATAGTTAATAAGAATATTTATGTGACACGTTTCCACGTACGCATCTCATTTTTTTTAAAATTAAAATTTTTACATTATTTGTATTCGAAGACTGATTGATTCTGTTTAATTTAATTTATAAAAATATACCTCATTGCAATAATGTTAATAATTAAATAATAACACTCATTATATTTTTCTCTTTTAAAAAACAATGACTTGCTTTATGACGCCCTTTGCATACATGACCAGATAGAAATTAGGAAATTATATATGGCAGATTTGGTTATTCGAAATGACGATATTATCAGTAACGATATTGTCAGTATTAAATTTATAAGTGAATAACACTGTTACGATATGATATTATTTAAAGATTGCATAAGTCATTATTTAAATTGAATTCTTTCGTCGTCGGCGGTTATTTACACATTTACATATTTATAAGTGAATAACACTGTTATGATATGATATTATTTAAAGATTGCATAAGTCAATATTTAAATTGAATTCTTTCGTCGTCGACGGTTATTTACAAATTTACATATTTATAAGTGAATAACACTGTTATGATATGATATTATTTAAAGATTGCATAAGTCAATATTTAAATTGAATTCTTTCGTCGTCGGCGGTTATTTACAAATTTATGCGTGAAGGGGTCGGGCCAAAACTCATTTTCTATTTAAATAACTATTTTATTAAAATATTTTTTTTTAATATATCCAAAAAGTACATAAAATAAAATAAACTATTTAAAAAATAATTTTAAATAATTAAAAACTTTGTTTAGACTTCTTTCTAGAACAAGTCTATTCAATCAATTATCGTTGGTTTACGCTATGCTAACAAATATGTCTTGAACGTTTTAATATAACATTTCACACTTCTTAAATTTTGTCATGATGAATATTGTAAAAAATAAATACCAATGTTATTTTAAAGTTCATAGAAATCAATTTGTTTTAAATATATCTAGTAATGTATTCATGGAAGATGTCCAAAATTTTAATAAATTTGCTGATATTTCTGAAATGATAGAAATGCTGATGTTTCTCTAGGAAACTTAAAGAGTATATAAATAAGTAATTTCAATTTGCTATGTACTGGAATTACAATAAATAATCATAACAATCTTGTTGTCTTCGCTATGTATCGCTTAATCGTGTAGCACCACAAAACATGCGAATTTTGACATGTCGCATAGCAACATAAAAACAAACAAGACAAAACTGCTGTCAATTATATCACGTGACTGTCATATCGTGTCAAATAAAATAAAATAATTTGTGTCGATGACTCGTACCACTAAATGAACCTTGATTGGATTCCAATCTAGCTATCAAATCGAACTGTTATAGCGCTCTCAGCAACACGAGCAATAAGCTAATTAAAAAATGTATACCTGAGTATTATCAATTTGATAATAACCTCAACCACATGAGCGCATCATCGTAACATCTTATGAAAATAAAATAATATTAGTTTAAAAACAGTTTAAAACATTAAAATGAACCCAGCGATTGGGGCATCGGCGTTGAAAAGGTTCTGCTATTAATTAGGTTTCCAGACTCAAGTGTTTGACTTTCATTAGCTTGGCCGGAAGGTAAATAGATGGAGCCACTCCCATCGTTACGAATAATCATATTAATAAATTTGTACGTTTCCCCCTCAAGCCTTGAAGTTATTTTTGAACGAAAATGAAATTCACTCAGGTATACACACCTGTGGTCGACCCATAATTCGATCAAACTTTACCAGAGCTTTTAACTGAGAAGGTGGTCAATCTGAAACACTTAATTTATTTAAGGCAACTTTTGGAGTTTTCTCAGTTTCACAGTTCCACGTACAAACTGATATCAGCCTGGGTGAGAAGTATTAGTGTTCACAGATATTTTAATTTATTTTTATTGTAAGTTTGTTAGAGTATTATTAGAGTTTTATCAATTAAATTACTTATAAAAGTTTTGAAAATTAAATGTTTCCGTCAAAACTTAGGTACATTTATTAAATACATTTCGGCCGCCAGTAAAGGTTGTGAGAAAAGCGCTATCTAAAATAGCGTAGCGTCTTGATAACGTGAGTAATGTACATTATTAAATAGAGAATTAATCACCTATGCTTTATTATACCTTATTATTTTTTGGGTCATCTGGTAGCGTTAGTGACGAACATTGTTATACATATGGAGAATTATATATTTTGATTAATAATTAATACAAAATATTTTATTTATTTTTATTTATTCATTTCTGTATAAAAAATAATTTTGATTGGACTATGCCTATCTCACTAGAAAAATTTGTGTCAAGACAGGCGTATGCGATAATATATTATGGGAGCACTTAATAGTTTTAATTTACATTTAACTGAAATATTAGAAAAATATAATTCTGAGTATTTTATTAAAAAAGCGTACAGTCAATGTTTTCATTTTATTTAATAATAATTTTTAGTTCAAACTAATTTTGAAAACCAAATGAGATCAGTTATTGGATAGGAAGTTACGGACGGATATTCGAAATTATTATTGTTTGGGGATTGGCGATTAAGTATTCAATATCAACGACTTTCACGATAAGATATGGTACGCGCACCAGGAGGTGAACGAAAATCCCGTACCTGTGGCTGTAAGATTGCCAGGCTTCCCAAAAGTGCATATTTTCGGTGAATTTAGCTGCCGGAAACCCCGTCTAGCATCCCTACCGCCGCCGAAAAAGTATGGAAGCCGTGCACTGATACTCCCAGGCAGTTGAAACTGTTCGGAAGGCTCCAACAGTCCTCGCCTTACTGGGAGGCATCCGAGAGGTGTTCCTGGCAAACCTAGGCAATGAAATCGCCGCCGTAGTCGAGTGTTCTCCTGCCGGGCCGTACCGAGCCCAGCTCAGGTGAAGCTCGAGTCTCGTCGAGTGCTCGTCTCCGAGAAGTCTCTTCGCCACCGCTTTTGCTATCGAGCCTTTTCCGGCAAGAGCTTCCGCCGAATCTGTGAACTGAGATCACCAGAAATCCCACCATTACATTGTCTAGTGACCGTGCTGGAGAACTGAGTGCCTTTGCCAATTTTCTTATATATTATAATATTACATAAACACGATTATTAGAAAGAAATGCATGAATTAGAATAGATCCGTTTTATTGTAATTTGTAAAATATATTTCTGATTATTTCTGTAATTTTAGTTCGTTTAGTAATAAATGACTCATAAGGGTTGGTTTTGAATTCGGAAATAATGTTCCCATTTTAGGGTGTGTTAGTAAAACCTCATTGTAATATAATATATTCTCGCGTGCCATATGGAGGTGTGACCGAGTGCGTGTTGAGTGACGATCATACCAATGTTTATGATTTGACATAATAAAAGGGAAAAGAGGCCTTTAAAAATGTATCATTAGTTAAATGGAAAATAATTGTTTTTATGAATTACAAATAAATTATTTAAAACTTTTTGATGTTTTTGTCGCCACCTTATTTTGTATCTACCGCTCGGGGAAATAATACCCAAAAGTTATCGAATTATTTGTCTGACTTTAAATCATTTGATCATTAATTTCTCAATGAAATGCGACAATGAAAATTGTATAAGAAATTAATTTCGAACACAAAAGCGTAATCAGGCCAACGGTGGGAGTGAAAACATAACGATTTCGGAAAGAAGTCCAGAGAGTGATTCAGATTGAAGAATTAAACCGGATATCGGGAGAGTGGTATGGCCGGCAGAATTAATTTTGACGAAAAAGAAATTCTAGCGAGTGAATGCGGAGGGAATAATTCCTCAGAGTAGCGGAAAAATGGATCGGACTAAGAAAATTGAGTATTATATACTTTTTATTAGTGTTATTATAACATAAAAATATAAAAATATAAATTTTGTATTAAAATATATTTATAAGCTCTCACACACAAATCACAAAATTTATGTATTTATAAATAATTTTGAAGTGCTTAGAAGGTATAAATGAACGACGAACGAGATACCGTTTTTTCCTACATAAACTTTCAACAAACCAGAAAGATGATTGAGAAAAAACAGAATACGAGACGGACTACAGCCACTTCAGATTGTTATAATATGTACGTATAAGGAAGGCCCTAATGTATTTTAGTGCGTCACAGAAGAAATTTGAAAAGGAAAGTCGTACAGTTAATTGAAAAAGCTAATTAATTTAAAATGCGGACACACATATTATATGTATACTGATGAAGCGATCGTTGGCCCCGAAAGATGTTGATAATTCAATAAATTAGTGGTTTAAACAAAATGTTTTGTCGTTACATAAATAAATTCATTTTTCAGTTGAATAACTGAAATAAATTTCGTCATTTTTCAGTTGAAAAACTGAAATAAATTTCGTCAATATGAAGTTTTAATAAGTCCCAGATAAAAGGTGATACTTGAATTGTATTTCAATTAAATTGGTTCTTCGGTAAACACATTACCTCAATGTGTAGAATTTATTGCATGCAATACCATTTTAATTTTACAATAGTATTTCTTTTATGTTAATTATCGTACTCGTATTATACTCGTATATATCTTAAACAATTAATAATGTATAATATATTATATGCACGCTGCAATTCGCATTGAAAGTGATTTTCGCGGTGTAAAATCAATGTTTACTATAGCTACGTACGTTATAAAAATTACGAGCACTTGATTCTTAAGAAGAATTCGGTCATTGAGATATTTTTACAATGTGTCTACATTTAAATAGAAAAAAAACTGAGAAATATTTCCTCTCAGTAATCCGGTTATCCTTTATTATTTATGTCACCCTCTTCTCCTTGACATCTTTTCAATTCTCTGCTCTTTTTCTTTATTATTTATAAAACACAATTGGAATTTTTGTACCGTATTTTATTGCACTGAATAATAAAAATATAGCAATTTAGATACATCACAGGTAAACAAAAAAATGAAGTAATCAATCAAAAAAAATCGTAGCTTCACAAATAAATTGTGTGATAATATTACATTTTTTTTAGGATATTGATGGAAATATTATTAAAATCGACTAGAAATCCCGGCTCCCTCAGCAAGTCAAAGGCTTTAGAGAAACATTGTAGGTAATTAAAAAAATGGCCGCTTCCAACTGGAGTGTTTTTGTTTATATTTTTACAATATATTTTCAAATTTTTTTGTGAGACATTGTGGAAATACATTTTTAATATTTTAAATATGAATTGAATTCAATAAACATTGTTTTTCCACTGTATATTTTATTTAAATGTTAGAACATTTTCGAGATATTTCTCATTATCAATAACATATTTTCATTATAAATAAATATAACACATGTCTAAGACCGCTTGTGAGACAACACGACTAGTTTCGACAACTACAGTGGTTGTCATCAACGGGTGATTATATAAACTAAAACATAAGGGTTTAATTAATTATCTAAGGTACTGATAGAGGTGGGTGGAGTAATAGGGGGTTAGCTGGGGGTGTGGATTGAGTTAACAGGAACAAAGTGTTATTGATTAAGGTTTTATTAGAATTAAAAAAATTTTGTATTTCTAAATTTTCGAGATTGTTCATTGTTTGGCCTTTATATTTAACAGGGTGTAATAGTTTAAGTGTACGGGAATGGAAAGAGTGATTAGTGTTAATAATGTGGTTAGCAAATTCTATTCCCATGCACTTAAACTATTATACTAAAAACTTAAAAACTGGGTGTAAGTAATGGTGGTGAGAATAGGGGAGGGGTTAGAATGGATAGAAGTGGGAAGGTTATGTGTGGTATTTGAATATTAATTATGTTTTTATTATTCATTTTATTATAATTAATTTCGGTGTTTTCTATTATATATTTTTTTCCTTTATTGCAACTATGTAACATTGTTAAATTATTATTATCGAAAGTATCACCCTCCATTTTTCATGTTCTGCCATTTCTGAATTTGGATATTTTAGAAAACATAAAAATTCATAATAATAAATTAAATAATAGAAACACATTTAACATTCGAATACCACAAACATAACCTTCCCACTCCTATCCATTCTAACCTGCCCCCTTCCCCCACCACCATTACATACACCTAATCCCCCAAAATACTGTCTGTAATCGTTTTTGATTTAGTTGAAAATATGTTATAAATAATGAAAGTTATCACGAAGACATTCTAACATTTAAATAAAATATATAGTAGTATAAACCAATGTTTTTGAATTCAATTCATATTTAACATATAAAAAATGATTTCCACAAAGCTTCACAAAAAATCTTTGAATATTTAAAAATGTGTAGTATATATGTAAAATATATTGTAAAAATATAAATAAAAACACTCCAGTTGGAGCCATTTTTTTAATTACAATATTTCTCTAAAGCCTTTGACTTGGTTGGATGGTTGGTACAGTGGCTGAGGGAGCCATGATTTCTAGTCGATTTTAATAATAATTCCATCAATATCCTAAAAAAAATAATATTATCACATAATTTATTTGTGAAACTACGATTTTTTTTGATTGATGACTTCATTTTTTTGTTTACCTGTGATGTATCTAAATTTGTTTAAATTATAAAGCATTATTTTTTATGAAAAGTTGTAACATATATAACTCATAAAAATTAATTGCTATATTTTTATTATTCAGTGCAATAAAACACGGTACAAAAATTCCAATTGTGTTTTATAAATAATGAAGAAAAAGAGCAGAGAATTGAAAAGATGTCAAGACACTCTTTGATTTGCCGAGACACCCAGGATTTTTAGTTGATTTCCATTCTACTAATAATTCCATCAATATCCTAATATTTAAATAAAATAAATAGTGGAAAAAATAGTCTTTTTCAATTCAATTCGTATTTACGAGTAACATATTAGTAAGGTACACATTATTGAGATGTTACTCTTGCTAGTTGTAACAATTTGTCGTAATTGTAACAATTTGAATGCGAGTTGTATTTTTACTAACGCCATCTGTTGAAATATGAAACTAATTGTGTGCAAGGTTGACGTATGTTCAATGTACAATTTTAAAAAATTGATAGATGTCCCATTATATTGTCTATCATGGGTGCAATTGGTGAACGTTAAATTGTTAAAAAGGATCGGTCAGTCAAAAGGAAAGTCAGCCGTACGATAGGTCGTAAGCCCTATAGGCACCCAAAAAGACTTTCATTTCTACTTTCCCACATGAAAATAGCTTCATCTCTATCTATAATATACGATTGTTTTTCTTGTGCAAACGCATTTCGAAGACCGTAACCGCACTGCCATAGTAAGTATTGAGCACGGTAGCTCCTGGACTTGGCCGATAGTGGTGCAATCACAGATTGTCCATCCGCCTTGTCTCGGTCTGCTCGTGCACGTAATGGGACTCGTCTGTTTCGCTGCACGCTCTTCTCATTCTAGCCTCACTGTTTTCATTTTCCTCGGTGGATAATAGTAAGAAGTGAAAGAAGATGTGATTGAAAAACCGCTTCTAACGTTGAGTCCCCATTCAATGTAGGTATGTAAAAGTCTCCATTGGCAAATGTGTCATCTTGGTACTGCCTGAAATTACTAATTATGGTAATGGCAGAAAAGGTACATAGATTTGAAACGAAAACATTGAATTTTAATTAATTTGAATTTGAAAATAAAATTCCAAAGCTAAATTACAAAGGTTTTAATCTACTCATTAATTAGGTATAAGTGAATCGCGTTTAATAAATGAGTAGATTAAGTAGTTGGAGAAGTTGATAAGTTTAAATCCATTTCATTACTTATATTAAAAAATCAATAAACCAGCATTTAGACTTTTTTATCATTAAGCCGTTTCTCCGCGGGGGTAGGCAGAAAGAGTGGAACGCCACACACTTCTGTCCTGACATAAATACATCTTCGCATGTAAACTGGACGGTTGTTAAGGCTCGTCCTAGGACCTAATAGGACCATTATCCATTATCTGGTAAACCTGGTTAATTCAAGATTTCCGCACCCGCCCTTAACTTCTAACATCGTCAGCACATGTATCATATATCTTAATATTGTCTCCTTATTCAATCTCATCAAGACCAAACCACCTAAGCGACCCAATCGATTCTTTTTAATTTTTATTTCTTTAATATTGCATTTAGTTTAATTACATTGTTTTTCTAGACTATAAAGTACATAACTTGTAGCACTGTACCTCTCCAAAATTAGACCAAAGCCCGAATACGCAGTAAATGGTTAAAGATTTAAAGGTTGTTTAAAATTTTATTAAATTTTTCTCTTTACTATATTTACTATATATAGCAGGGGCATGCAGTGGGAGCATCGTAGCATGGCTTTTACGAACCAATTTATTTAGGGAAAAAAAAATCGGAATACAACATATATTCATATTTTGATATCATATCATAAAAATCTGTAGCATAAATTTTTTATTTCTATCTTTTCCAAAATATACGTTTACAAAAAAATCGTGCCTGAATTGACCCTTTTGAATGACGAAATTAAACAGCAGACATAATTTAACAACTATGATGATGATAAATATTAAAATAATTATCATTTATTCGATTCAGTGAATACATAATATTAAATATCGTATTTAAAACAATAAGAGACATCATAATAATTTTAAATTGAAAATACAATTATATTAGTACTTTATTACGAAAAATTAATAATTCTTTAATTAAAATAAGACAAGCAATTTATATAAAACTTATGAGACATAAAACGAAAGACATAAAAAAAGACGAAAAATTGCTAAACTTTAAATTACACTTTAAACTGATTCATCAATTATTTTTAGTAAATAGTATGTTGAAAGCAAATTTATATAGCATCTTAACCGCAGTTTTCATTTTATTTGATGATTAATTGAAAATATGAAATGTTTTTTAAAATAAGTCAAATATTATACTTCAGTACGAAATTCACAGCACAAGTCGGTCAATATTTGAATTATTAATAATCGGACGTCGATGAATATCATATCTTCTTTCGTCTAATAAAATTTAAAAAACGTTCATACAAATTTCTGATATTTTATTTTATTTATACAGACATTTGCATTCGAATGGAATGTGCATGATATTTGAAATTTATAAAAAAATAATGATTTTTAAGAAGAAATATACAATAATGGAATAATAATAATAATTTATCTTAATTAATAATAATTCTTAATCAATAATTGTTCAATTGCTATTACAACAGGCTATCGACGAGGTATGAGATTGGCCCGGCGTGAGAATCCAAGGACAAAAATTGACATGATCAGATATGCCGACGATATTGCACTGCTTGAGTCGGAACAAGAATTGAACGAGGCTCTGAGAAAGATGGAAAATGTTTTGGCAGATAAACACAACATGAAAATAAACAAAGACAAAACAAAGTGCGAGGTTGTTGGAAGAGAAGAATTGTCGACAAATGTTGTTTTGGGTGGCGTCGCTATCAAACAAGTGAAAGAATTCACATATTTGGGTAGCAAAATTTCCCAAGACGGCCGCTCAGAGGCTGACATCATAAGCAGAATACAACAGGCAAGAGTCGCCTTCAACAAAAAATCCAAAATCCTGGAATCCCCAACATAGATTTAAAGGTTCGGAAAAACTTGATTAAAACTCTTGTTTGGAGTGTGCTGATGTGTGGCAGCGAAACATGGACCATCGGCCAGAACATGTCCGGGAGGCTAGCAGGCTTTGAGATGTGGTATTACAGGCGCATGGCAAGGATCCATTGATCAGAACATATCCGAAACGACGAGGTGTTGAGTACGGTGGGCGAAAAGAGGCGGCTCCTTAACAGAATCGCCCAACAGCGAGCAATTTGGATAGGCCATAATACAAGGCATAAGGATATAGGTTAACAATGAATCATATCATGAAAGAGTTGTAAATGCATCGGATGATCATAGTCTGTATATATACACAGAAAATGGATAAAACAGAGGTACAGCTTTGACTACATAATAAAAGGACCAAGGATTAAGTTTGAAATAATATAAAAATGATTAATATTTGATTGATTAAAAAATCTTTAGCATCTACAGACATTTCTGTTATAAAGATTTCCGTATAAATTATCTCAGTTATAATTATAATTTGTTTTTTAGGCAATCCATGACTTGACATCCTCCAATAACTGCTCCGATAATCATGGTAGAATTTGACAACTTTTCAAAGTGCGGTTGATGTGGTAGTCCGTGGGGATTTCGGTGGGAGAGTAGGGCAGGTGGAGAAGCAAATCCCATCTAATGCTATCGAAGGATTCGATCACCCGGACGTGGAAAACGATTTGGTTATTTTTGCGAGATTTCGTATAAATATTAAATTTGGCGGCCCTCGTAGTCTTGCGAGCATGACACGCATCTCCGGGGATTCCAGTGTGAGAAGCCAATGTCATTCCTGGTGCGATTTCCGGTGAGGTCACAATTAATCTATGTGATTTACCCAAGCCTGAGTATTCTGCGATGTGTTTCGCTTCCGTAATTGGCCAGTTGAAGCGTAAATAAAATAGTAGGTATAAATAATAATCCCGCAGTGGACAAACCCAGATCTCAGAACAAACATATAAAAATATTGTTAATTTTGATTGAGTTCGAATCGATTTTCATGTATACTATAATATTATAAAGAGGAAAGATTTGATTGTGTGTTTAAATTGAATAGGCTCCGAAACTACTGGATCGATTTGAAAAATTCTTTCACATTCAGAATCCTACATTATCCCTGATGAACACAGGCTATAGAATATTTTCAAAAATGTTAGGGATCCGTATGAAAACTTCGATAATGTACCCGACGTGTGAAAAAAGTACGAAAAAAAACCTTATATTGCGTACGCTGCGGAAATTATTGCCAATAGAGCAAAGTAATGTACTACAGTTTTATAGAGGACATAAATATCTACAAAAAAGTCTGTGATACCATATATCTAAGTACCTATTACAGTTATATTACAATAACTTATGTTAACATTAGATGGAAACATTGTTTTTTAGAGAACAGCGGACCCTTTGTTTTCCCTCACAAACTTATTTTTTACTTAATCCGTAACCCGCGCAACGCCGGGTACGACCAGCTAGTTAAATAAATAATTTCAGTTGTTCTAAATAAATTCCCCGGAGAAAGACGACGGATAATTTTATTTTTCATTACTAGCGTGTACTTTGATAGCGTAAAATAGACATACTGATTGCGTTATGCCCACAATATCGGACCCATCTTCACGCCTGAAGGGCATATTATAGGTACTGCCGCTGAAATGCCCGGAGTTCCCGGCATTCTGGCCGACCCCAGGCATTCCCCGTGGACCGGCCGGGCGGGGGGCGCTGCGGGGGAGGGGCGCGGAACGATTGCGGAGCCCGGAAAGGAGGGTTGACGGGCAGCCATGTTGCTTTCGACCACCCGGGGAAGAGTACATTTGTTTATATTGTCGTGTGTCGTGGCTGCAGAAGGAATCAATGAAACACTGGAATGTGAT
This sequence comes from Agrypnia vestita, assembly GCA_016648135.1. Lineage (NCBI taxonomy): Eukaryota > Metazoa > Arthropoda > Insecta > Trichoptera > Phryganeidae > Agrypnia > Agrypnia vestita. The sequence goes on from JADDOH010013762.1 coordinate 45,253, forward strand.
AACGGATTTATTGGTTATCGATTATTTAATTATTCTAGCGTACAAGGTCACTTATCGCTATTGAATAATAATAATAATAATAATAATAATTGGAAAACTTATATAGCGCCGTTTTCGCGAATACTCACCTCAAGGGCGCTTTACACAGAAAAATTATTATCTTACAAAACAACTTACTGCTAGAAAAGAAAAAACTTATTTATTATTACTTATTCACTAGGTGGCATACAAGAAATGGAATTAAAATTGAGTATTATTATATAGTTGGGAGTGCCTGAAAGAATTAGGTGTTTTCGCGGAGTGCACAATAGGAGTGGAAAACATTAGCTAGCGTTGTTGTGGTCAGATTCTATAGGTTTTTATAGGATTGTCTAAATAAATGCGTCTTAAGTTGTTTTTTGAACTGTGGTAAGCTGTCTGTTTGTCTCAGTTTACTAGGTAGTTTATTCCATAACTTTGGTCCGGCCACCGCGAAAGCACGATCACCGAAATTAGTTTTTTGGACGCGATTTACTTCAGCTAACCTATAATGTAACGCTATTCCATATATTAAACTATTTCGCAGATTTATCACTCGTAAATAGACACTTATAATCGCTTTAACACTTTTTCACTGTTCACTAGAATATTAAATCAATTCCGCGCTTATTCATTTCGCTTCGGTTTATCTCGCTACGTAAGACCTTTCTAGAATTGCTGTCGAATCTCCACTCGCTTGGCAACACTGGCTTTTTGCCGCTACTGCTCGCTTGGCCGGACTGACCGCCGCCCGCGGCTACCTTCGATTCTGTTATCGCCTGTCAATGCGTACGGAAAATAAACTTTTCGGTTACTTTCGCGTGTCGTATTTATACTGGCCAACGCTGTTATCGAAATATCGGGAAGTTCCTCGCGTTTTCCAGACTTTACTAGCAAGTAATCGTACATTCCAGATTTTGCTGGAAAGTTGCAGACGTCACTCGAAAGTCGGAGGTGATTCCAGATCTTTCCGTAGTATTGTCCAACTTCAAACAACTGTCACTGTGAAAGAAGTGCGCGACTCCTTTTACCCTCGTTACAATATACTATTAAAAATTCTTACACGAGAGACAATCAGAAACCATCCGCAATGATTACTTTTATTTTTTTCTGAGCTCTCAAGTTGCACGAGCTAGGCAAGGTCTTTTTACCCACACGCTTGACCCGCATTATAACAAACTTTGTCAGGGTTAATTTATATTAATTATAGAAGTCTCACAGAGAATATAGAGGTATCGTTACCAGCTGCGAAAAGACTACAGATGTCTCTAGCATGGTCGCTTCAAATGATCGAAAGATTTTCAGATTTGGAATAAATATAGAACTTTGATATTGATTGATATTTGATAACGTATGGATGTTCTTACGATGGAATTAATGAACCTTGAATTGTGTAGAGTGATCACTTAACCCAGCTCATACAGGACGTTAGCCCTGGGCCATCTTATACACTTTTTCTCTGTGAATTCTTGAGATGTTGTATAATAATGCAGTCAACGAGGATTAAAATGTACTGAATTCGAGAATATAGGAAAAAAAATTGCCTACAAATTAATAGAAAACATAATATTGGAAAGGTCATCCTCGGTGACCGCATTCAAAACACTTTTTTAATTTTTTGATATTGCTGTCTGCTTTTTTACCCCACAATTACGATGAATTATTTATCTTAATTAACCATTATCCCTGTGTGGACAAAATCGAGTAATTGTGTTCTTAGAACATACATGTGAAAATATTGTACATATTCAAGTTGTAAAATGGCTTCTACAACATCCCTTAAAGAGAGCTGGGCCACGCGCGGTCGATACTTGGCCGCGTGCCCCCTAGTGCGAATCTGCGTTTACTTTGGGCACAAAACCCGAGCCAAATGTGTTCCGCGAGGTTTTTGTGAAAAGAAAATTACTCAAAATTCAATAATTAAATTCCCAGATATTTCTTTTAAGTCTTTCAATGTCATAAACTTACCAAGATTAGGACATTTAAAGACATTTGTATTTGTGTACATTTCGCATCTAATGGAATCGTTACATTTAAATTTCCAATCGCCACAAAAAAATGATTTAACTCACATTTACATAAAAAAATATCCATAGACGCGGAGATTTAAACCCATATTTTCTAATATAAAATATAAACGAAATTAAAAAAAAAAAATTTATTTTTATTAATTAATGAATTTTATTAGTAGTTGGTATTTTTGGAGTGGTAGATTTTTTAAAACTAATGATAGTAATAATTTTTTTTATAGACGAAAGTAAATAAAAAACATATCAGATTAACAAAAATATTTTTTTAAATAAATTTAATGCTCTTCGTTAATAGTTCGTAATATAGAAAAAACAATTAGCTTAACTATAACCAAAAATAGACGTAACTCTATTTCCGAATAATTTCTCAGGATACTGACATTTTTTTTACTTATCTCACTATATGGCTATGGGTTTCAAGAAAATTGTTGTTTTAAACATGTTTCTTTTATAAGAAAATCGCTGACCAATTCTAGTTCAAATGATAAATATGCAACAAAATTAATATCAATAATTTGAAAAAAATCTGTTATAAAAATTCTTTATGCCTGCCTTTACATAAATACATACACAAGTGTGATAAGGTTATCATAATAACTTGATGGAAAAAAAAAACATTATTAAACGTTATACAACTCCCGTTTTACCAGCATTATAAACATTTAGAATTAAACATAACGCTTGTTTCATATCCATAAAATGAATACATATTTTGTCGTTAAAATTGGTCTCACGTCTTCGAGTTTTTAAGATAGTTTTTTGCTGTTTACAATCAATCGGCTAATGTACTCGCAGAGACCGCAGAGAACTCGCCAAATTACGCAATTATTTGAGCAAAACAATCGGAAGACTCATTTATAGAAGATGTGACTCATATATTATTCAATTACATAACAGTACCAAAATATACTTGTTGGTAAGCCGCTCTAATCCAAAGTGATGATGATAATGACTTTAGAAATAATTCAGTGTAATCTTTTTATATCTCGAATAATTTGGCACACAGTATTTAAACAACTGAATAAATTATAATTTTACGCGTTGTATTTAATTATCTTAATTAATTATTATTACATAAGACGAGCATTACGGGATAAAACATCTCAAATTTGAATTTTATGCCGAACACTATACATCAATAATACATTGAACATAGTCTTTTACCCATCCTTACATTAAACTATTTGTTGAGTAAAATTTTTAGCAAAGCGCAAGAAACAGAAACAAATAAAAACATATTAAACGCTCTACGCATCGGCAGTGTAAAAAGAGAATATAGAAATACTTTTGCAGCTAAACAATCAAATTAAATAATAATTAATTAAGAAATAATTTTCAGAATAACAAAAATTATATTTTTTTATTGAAAACAGCTGCTTCATTAGCCAAGTGGTCACAACGTTATAGTATAGTCTCCATTTCACGTTTTTACTTAAGCAAACTATTTATGTGAAACACCAGCTGGAAAGCAAAATATATAAAATATCATTCGCTATAATATATTGGTATTTTAATGATTCATTCATGCCGAATATTCTTGAATACCTGAATCAAATGAAAACGAATTGAAAATATTCATTGTCGGTAGGTTTTGTTTGTTCTTTTAAAGAAATTATTACCTAAAAAATAAAACCTAGGAATCAGGTGGAATATCGCCAATAAATTATATTTGTTATTACATCGCATCGATAGTTTTAACAAAATATAATTAAAATGAAATCATAAATATATCATGTTATTTTCTTTAGAAATATCTTATTTAATTTTAAATTCAGTAATAAAATAATGTTTTACATCTTTACACGTCAAAATCTTGACGAATGGTGAGATTTTTTATGGAAAGGAGAAACTGGCCCTTATCGTACACTCAAAACAACCTTCTCACGGTCGTTTAATCTTCTTTTTAGCCAATTTTGCTTTCCGTTTAATTGTTCATTAAATCAAAAGTGTTTGTATTGAGGCAACACGATATTTATTTGACTTATTTTATTCTATAGTACTAAGAAGTCAAGCCTTAAATAGATTCCATTTTAAATGAATCTGACAAGGTAAATGAATTATTTTACTCTTTTTGAAGTAATTATTCTTTATTAAATTTTTTAAATATTTCATTTATTTTAATATGAAATATGATATTTTATATTATTGATGGATTAACAAAACATTGTAGAGATTATTCGATGAGAGATTCTGTTGCTCTCGAAAATTAAGTAGTAAAATGTAAAAAAATATTATTAAACTCACGCAGAGGTAACAAAGTAAATGTTTTTTACCCAATTTAATGATCGTGGTATTTTATATTTTACGTCAGGAAAAAGTGTTTATTTTATATTGTTTGTTTATACAACAATAAATAACTTAGTTGTACAACCAAAGTTAGGAATACATAAACTTAGTTATGCAATTGTATATTTTTGCGTAATAAATTATAAAAGACATGACAATTTTTGAATCATTTATATATTTTAATAAGTATTATATATTTTAATAATTTTATATATTTATAATAACTTTATATATTTATAATACAAAATATATTTTAATAATTTTTTCATACTGCTTATTTGCGTATTACAGAACTTTCATTATATTCATGATTTTTATATGTATTTTTTTTTATATTTATTTTAAAATCTATATTTTTTCAACTGATTTAGCAACATTGCACGTAATGAAAAAGATTTTCTAAGTAATACGTATTGTATAAATAATTTTGATGATTTGAGGTGAAATCATGGAGATGAATCTTACATAATTAATTAATGATATCATTGAAGTATGATAATTTTATAAAAATATCTTTTAATCCAACATATACCTTCTAAGTGCCACAAAATATATTTTGTAAAATTTTTTGACCCCTTATTGTTAGAGGGATAAATCTTAAATGATTGACGAAAATAAATAATATAGATCACTGATATATGAATAGATCTCAAAATAATCAAAGAATTTCTCAATCTTCGTAAATTTCAAGTCAGAGCGTCGTACACTTCAGATGTTTGGCAGGCTTTGATCTGAAATTTCGGATAATTTATTGCTCATTGGCTAACTTATTATTGTAACGGTTTTTCTGAAGAATTTCTTTTTTTCGGCGTCTTCTACACAATTAATTTTGTGAACCTACCCGTTTTTTAATGTACTCAAGAATGTTTTACTATTTTTAATACTAACTCAATTGTATCAAGTTCAATGTTTAATTAACTTTATATTTTTTACCGTTTTTTAATGTACTCAAGAATGTTTTACTATTTTTAACACTAACTCAATTGTATCAAGTTCAATGTTTAATTTACTCTACTTTTGTCAGTCTCCTCAGAGCCGGTCTTATAAACGAAAGACCAAATATCCGTTAGTAAATCGACAATTAACGAACGGATTGCCGTCAGTTAGTAAATATTACCGAAGCTCGTCTTATAAAACTTTTTTGACCGTCCGTAAATATTGCAATATTGTACTGCTCTTGTCTATGATTTTAGATCTATCAGAGGCGAAATATGTCTCTTTTCTATGGAAACTAAACATAACTTCTATAAACCTACGCATCGGTTTTTTTGGGATACTTCCTACAACATTACACTGGCAGTAGCCTTTGAAACACCAAAAAAGTCTGCAGCAGCTAATAATATTGATCCAAGAGCATAGAATCTCAAGGGAAACAAGCAATTGTGTGGTTGGTGATAATGTTAGACGCGTGCGCCAATATCATATATTTTGTCCAATATCATTTGACAAGCGAAAACGGAAGATAAAATCTTCGTCGTCTAAAATATTAAAATAATCCATTCGCAAATTGAACACTCTTCGTCGTCGAGTTTGTTCTTCATACAACAATAACAGCCCGACATCGCTACCTGAAAACATTTTTCTTCGAAAATGTAGCAGCAGTCAACACAGTATTTATGTACATGTTAAACAAACAGCATAAAACGCAAATTGACAACGGACCTAACCTTAAAAAATACTACGTCGATCTGTCATACTTCTGTCAATTTCAACTAACGGACCGTAAACTGGTGGTTTGACTGTCGGTATCGGCCGTCGGTAAAATTTGGCTAACGGATTTTTATAAGACGAAAATAATGACGTTAGTATCAAATTTGGGTTTATTTGGTCTGAAATTTAACTAACGGACGTTTATAAGACCGGCTCTCATTGGATCAATATTCATATAATAAAATGGCATTAAGCTCTTAGTAATAAGTACATTGGTGGAGTAGAATAAAGCAGACATTTAAAAATAAAATAATTTTTTTAGTTACTTCTTCGATAACTGCAAAATTACATTTTTGTAACATTATTTATGTAATTAACAAGAATACATTTGATATAATAGTAACAATACTCTAGGTACAATAGTAATAATCCTATCATTTTAGCATTTTTAGGGCTGATAGACCCTATGAGTCATGCGGGCAAACGCTGGGTGGTGGTGTAATGCTAATTTGTAAAAGAGACCTTCAAGCCAACATTCGAGATGATCTACCATGCTCAGCCGAATGCGTATGGATAACAATTCCTTCCAATAAAATTACTTCTAAAGTATGCATTCATACAGCATGTGTTTACATACCACCCGGACGACACCACGAAGAGAACATAAATTAATTTATATTATCACTGACTAAGGTTTTTGTAATCAACACTCTGGGGATAAAATATTTGTAATGGACGATTTTAATTTACCAAATATAACATGAACGCTACGAGATAATGCTTACTATTTAACGGCTGAAACATGTAATAATACGACTTCCTGCAATCTTATAGAAACCCTGTTCTATTTTGATCTGCATCAATGTAATGGGGTACAAATGTGAACGGCCGAATATTAGACTTAATCTTATCAAATATAGAGTCTTGTACCTCGAGGAGTGAACTTCCACTAGTCAGCGAGGACCCACATCACCCCGCGCTGCTTATTAAATTAAATATTGAAACACTCTCAACTATTAGGAGTCCACTTAGAGAAATAAAACTATTTCGTAAAGCCGATTACGCTCAAATCAATTCCCATTTCTCACAAGTCGATTGGTCCTTCATAACCATGGCCCTTCATGCAACCGACATAGAAATGGCGATAAATGATTTCTATCACATCACTAATAATACTATAGCCCAACTGGTACCCAGATCGCAATTAAAACCACATAGTTATCCAATATGGTTTTCAAACTCCTTTATTAAAATAACAAAAGAAAATCTTAAATTACACCGTAAATGGACAAAGTATAAAAATCCACGTGATTATCTCGAGTTTTCACTACTTCGTGCCCGACAGAAGAAAGTTCAAAATGATTGCTATATTAAATATATAAACAGGATAGAATATATGATATCGCTGAATAGCAAGAAATTATGGACTTATGCAAAAAATAAAAATAAATTTAACGGAATACCACAAACCATGTTCTTTGGCTCAGAAACAGGCATTTTACTTAAATTACTACTTTAAAATAACAAGCAAATTAGCAACCTTTTCCAAAATTATTTTAAATCAACGTTCGAAATACCTACAGATAACTCGGATAGCACCCAATCTTATTCATAATTTAATGAAAACTTAAATACACTCGTATTAATCATGACACTACAGGTAGCGTTTCAGTTAATAAGACGGAAATATTGAATATCCTGCGGCGCCTTGATACTGCCAAAGGAGCTGGAAATGACGATGTTGCACGCTATTTTGTATCATAATGTGCACCAAAACTATCCATACCCATTACCATGTTATTCAACAAATCTATAAAGGAAGTTCGCTTTCCGACTAAATTTAAAGAAGCCATCATTGTATCCATCCACAAATCCGGATCGAGGAATAACATTAAGAACTATAGACCAATTTCAATATTATCTGTGTTTTCTTAACTCTTTGAATTAGTTGTGTATAATAACATATACACAACCATACATAATCATCAAGATAGATTTCTTAAAAAGCATTCTGTGTTAACTAACATGATAAACTTCACTGATTATATCACAACCCATATGGACAAAAGAATTCAAGCCGATGCAATATATACTGATTATTCGAAGGCCTTCGACAAAGTTGAAAATGGAATCCTTTTGCATAAATTAAAACTTATGGGAATTCACAGAGATCCTGTCAGATGGCTTAGTTCTTGCCTAGATAATAAATTACAATCTGTCTGCATCGAGGGTTTTAAATCAGAATATAATATTGTCTCCTCGGGTGTTTCACAAGGCTCACAACTCGGACCCTTGCTGATTAATATTTATATATTTGATATTCATAAATGTTTAATAAATTGTAATTTTTTGTCATATGCTGATGATATGAAAATTTTTATGCCAAACCGACTGCCAAAAAATGCAAGAGGATCTCGAGAGACTGTCAAGTTACTGTGAAACGAATGGGCTGATACTAAATGTCACTCAATGTTATAAAATTTCCTTCACCCGCAAAATAAATCGTATTATATGTGAATATACTATTGGTAATGATATGGTCAGGGATGTGAACGAGATACGGGACTTAGGTTTCTTACTAGACTTTAAAATGAATTTCAACCGGCACATTGATGCGATTGTCGGTAAAGCATTCAAAATGTCCGGCTTCATAATGCATCTAGGCATTATGAAGCCGGCATAAAGACAATATGGTCACCCACATATAAATTTAATATTAACAGAATCAAAAACGTTCAAAAAACCTTCCTTAAGCAAACTACAAATTTGATTTGAATTTGAACTAGTTGGACTCAATAAAATTTCACGAATCGGACACTCTAGAAAATAGGTGAATATTGTCAGATCGATCCTTTCTTTTCCAAATAATTTATAACCTTATTGATTCTCCTGCAATCATCAGCTTGCTAGCTTTCCGCGTCCTATTCCGAGCTACCAGACTGAAGTACCTCTTTTCCCTTCCAATTTATCAAACCAACAATAGGAAATTCTCTCCCATTCCACGCGTGTGCTCAGATTATAACATTTTAATTTCAATAGATATTTTTAACACTAAATATGAAGAGTATTGTCATATGGTGAGGCAGATACTAGAAACTCGTCCCCATCCCTGATCATGTATATTATACACATCACGAGCCCTTTTGTGTATATGTTAAAGTTAAATTTGGAACAATCGGTTAAATGAAACTGTAAAGTTGTTTTATCTGTCACTGTCAAATTGACTTATCTGTGGTTATGTACTATTTGTGTAATTTAATAAGGATTATTAAATGTCTCCCTTTTCAATAAGGATTTACATATTTTACATACAAATAATATAGGATTTAATCTTAATAGAAATTAAATGTTATAAATAACCTAGTCCTTTTTCCAAATAGTTCCCTTTTAAATTAGTTTTCACATTCGTACTTAAAAATATATTGATCTTCCCTATATTTATTTTTTGATTTTGTCTATACCTCGATTTTTAATTCTAAGTACCTACATATATGTTGTATCCTGTTTTGATTTTTAAATATCTATACTTCGATTTTTAACTCAGCACGCATACGCTGTATCTAATAATGGGACCATTTTCCCCGAAACATGTTGATATTTCAATAAATTATTGATTAATCTTTAATTATCTAAATTGTTTAATGACCAGCCCAAGAGAAGGTCCGAACAAACAAATCATTCTAAAGGCTGATATTAAATAATTCTTTGAATAGTGCCTCAAATTATCAAAAGCATTACTGCTTATTACGTTTGCAATCAAGTATTTGTATTGGGCGAGGCCGTCGCTTGCATAATAAAGCAAATAAACAAATACAAGCACGTGTGTATTACTATAATATTAAATGTATTCGTATACTAGCTGTCCATACTCGGCGTTGCACGGGTTAAGGATTAAGTTGAAAATACATTTGTGGGGGAAAATAAAGGTTCGATTCGAACGGTACAGATTTGCATCGAAAATATATCAGGGGAGGGAAAAGGGTAAAAGTAGAGAAAAGGGTAAATTTATCCTTTGTCACCCGCCGAGTCCTAAAGAATAAGTTTCCAAATTTTGAGTCCAATCGGTCAAACGGTACAGATTTGCATCGAAAATATGTCTGGGGGAGGGGAAGGGGTAAAAAACAGGGGGAAATGACGCCTATATTACCCGCCGAGTCCTAAAGAATAAGTATGCAAAATTTAAATCGAATCGGACAAACGGTGTAGCTTGCATGTGAAGATATCAGAATGTGGCTGAGATGAGAAATGGCTGAGAAGAGCGCTCCATCATCTCTGCCTACATTTCCACATTAGCTGACTTGGCGAAAATTCGCACTGTTTCGGCAATCTCGGATTTTCTCCTGACCCACTCATTTTTTCTGTTGCTCAAGCAGCATGTTCAGTATGTCTCTTTAACAGCTCTTGGCATCGTTACCAGTTTTGCTTCGTATGTCGCACTGTTAGAAGATGCCGGTGTTCTAGGGTGTTGTGTTACCTTCTTGGCCTTGAGTATACAACTGAGTTTTCCGAATTTTGCCTTACCCAACTTTTTTCTCTGTACTGATTAGCTCATTCGATTGTTCTCACCAAGCCTAAAATTTTGGCGCAGGTATAAATATTCCCGATCATTTTCTGCAGGCACAGGCATTTCCTATGACCACAGTATGTGGATTCTGCTTGCACATTACCATAGTTTAATTTAAGTCAAGTTAGGTTTCCGAAGATATCTTTAAGAGTTACAGGGAAGATTTTTGAGGATGTTATATATTCTCCAATAATTAGTACAACACCGAAATTTAATTAAATATGAAATTTTAACTAAAATAGTTTTAGTAAAAATCGTAAGCATACATATGTATTATTTTCTGGGGGAAACAGCGTCAAATAGTCCTGATAAGGACTTTTGAACTCCCGACGTTTCGTACAGGTAACACTGCTCATTCTCAAGGGCCTCTTATTTTGAGTCCTGCCCAAAACTGGACGAGTAAAAATTATTGATTTATTTATTTGTTTAATTGCCGACTTTGGGAACGGGTAATGACTTTCACCCGCGAAAACCTTAAATATAACACATATATATATATGTATGTATATGTATATATATAGAGTACTATATAGATATATATATTAGATTATGATAAGAGAGATGTATAGGAATATAGATAGATATATATAATATATAGATATATATCGATATAGATATATTATATTTATATAATATATATTCTATTTTTTTTTTTTTTTAATAATTAAAAATTATGGTATGGTTAGTTTGAAATAATTCTAGAAGATGTGTATCAATGAAAAAAATATAAAGTAATACAATTCAAGTTACACAAGGTATAATATTATAAATACAGCATAGAATGATGTTCATTAAATATGCGTTTTTCAATAAATTTGGTATCAATCGCTTAAAAAAATAGGACTAATTTTTTATATTATATTTTTGTTAATATTTAGTAAAATTAATTAGTTAACGCAATTTAAATGAAAATTTAATATCATTCATAAAAAAAACTGTTTTTGTCTGTGAACTGGCTCTAAATATCATTTTAATTATAATTATTACAAAACGTGTAGAATTATAAATAATGAGTCGTGTAGGAATAGAAGTACATACATAATATGCCATTCCAGCAATTTTCTCAATAAATGATATTTCACACCACATTCGGAATCACGATAATGGCTTTGCTATTAACAGTGGCCCGGCCCTATATACATATAATTTTTAACCAGTCTATATAATGTTCATAACCTTTCTGGATCCTTCATCTTTTCTTAGCTTATATACTTTTCAAAGATATAAAACATATGGATAAATAAACTTAAGTATTGGCAAATTTTAAATACAACTGTACATTTTGCATATCAGATCCATTCCTTTTCCTTGTACATTTATTTAAAAACTTTCAAAAGAAGAAAGCAAATGATGGTAGTGTTCAATGCTTAATTAATTAGGTATAAGCATACCTAATCTATTGAGCATTTTTTTATTGATTTCCTTTTTAATAATTATAAGTATAATTATTAAAAAGGATATCGGGGATTATCCCAATTATAATAATTTCGTTGTCTGTCTGTCCGTCCATCTGTGTGTCTGTCTGTTTTTACCTGTAACTTCGTGTAACGTCCGTACTTCTTCATAGTATAAAACATTTTTTCTCGTTTTTTCCTATTTTTTCTTCTTTATAGTAATTTTTGTTTGTATGTATAAATAAATAAACACTTATTCCTTAGGAAACGAAATATAAAGGTATCATCATTTTTGACGGGTTACAGCTTGTCTTTCATAAAAAACTTCCAAAAAATATAAGCCGTAACAAAAAGCTCTGCAAAACCGAAGAACACATTTTTTTAATAATGTAGACAAGAATAACGAATGAAGTATAGGTCATATAGAATGAATGACATATAGATGTAACAAGCTATGTAAGTCAGAATAAGTGATATAACAATATTCGATAAAGTTCTGGTAACGTGATATTTAAACGGATAACAGGATCATTATATTGAAACTATTTTCGCTAGTATTATGAAACATAATTATAACAACATGTGAATTCCCGTGTTAGATAACCTATTATTTTTTAACTCACACAGTGCAGACTTCACTTTTTTCTAGGAAAATTATTAGGAAAACTTTCACTAGCTCCAAATTTAAGAAAATATTTAATTATTAATTTTTTTGGCCAACAAACCTGGGGAAGTTTAATGTGTGGAGTGATATATTATGGTTTGGACTTTCAGAATTTTCCTAAGCTTCAAAAATTTTATGTGTAAAAGATTTTAGAGGTGATAGCGAATTGTCGTTTGCAATTAATAATTGGTTAAATGTACTAACATTGAGTGCGGCGATTTTCAAAGCTTATGGTATGATAAACAGTCAAATGAGTGAGATAATTTCATATAAAAATAGATTAACGTATTGTTTATTCAAAAATACAAAATCGAATAATAAAACGTTTTTTTGGATCACTGCCCCGAAACATGTTGGCATTTTTTAACAAATTAGTGGTGTAAATAAAGTATATTATTGTTTATTATATTTAAAATAATACCTTTTCTTAATTTTTCAAGCTTTATTTATTGACTTACCTCGTACTCTTTTTAACAACTTTTAATAACAAGATAATATAAATGTTTGTTTGCAGGTTAATCCATATAGTCGAACACATTTAATTTTTTTTTTTTTTTAAAAATAGAGATGCGAACACGGAATACGTGTCACATCAATATTCTTACTATTTTCAAACTAAGCTAAACGCTTGTGCTATGAAAATAGGACTAACTTGCTAGTCTGGGCTGAGATTCGAACCCGCGACCTTTGGATCACGAGGCGAGTGTCCCAACCACAAGACCAACAAGCTACTCATTAACTACTTAATTAAGTACTTAAAACATAATTTATAATATCTTAAAAAGTAACCCTTAAATGTAACTAATTTTTATGCTAAAAGAAGAGTAACAAAATATAAAAAATAATGTACAACAATTAAAAGGGTTTCGTACAATACTTGATTATTATTATATTATTATATTATTTATCAAAGATAATAAGGTCCAAAAAATGATATATCATTTAGCATAATCCATTTTTTTATTATGTGTATTTTTTTACCCATATTTTTATTATGTGAATTTTATACCCATATTTTTATTATACTTCAAATTGTGAGTGAGCGTACTATTTCGTGTGGGACCGGGTAATTTATTTTTCAGTTTGGGAACAAGTCCTCGATCCATATTTGTTGGTGAACTAAGGTAAAGTTACATTTAATTGTCTATATCTCTTGTATTTTTCCGTGAAATGCTTAAAACATGTTTATTATATTTTTCTTCAATTCATAAGAACAGTAACAATCGTTGCATCGGAAGAACGTTTACGGAACAATTTTAGATTATGCCTCGATTCAAAAGCGCGCTGGCTTACAATTTTTTTTAACTTTAGCTGTTTGACGGTTTTAGATTCACCTTTACCCGATATACCGACATATTTTTTAAATGCATATACCTTTACATAAGTTTCTTCATTAAAATATGTGCGTGATAACATCCGGAAAAAATGTTTGTAAATATGGTTCTCAATTGAATTTAATTTTGCCTTTTAATAGTACCTGCATTGTTATAATATCATTTATATCGAGGTCGGCAGTCCTGCTGGCAATGTATGATTTTTCGCTATCGCGTGGTTGGCGATCCCCTTTTCATAGGAACGGGCCGGCGCGGCGCCATGTTTGTTTTAGAAAACCTTTGACAGCGGTCAAATCGAAAGTTGTAATGTAGAAATACGGGCCCAATTGATAATACAGCAATAGTCTCTCGTGTGTTATTTACATTAGTCTAATTCTGTAATTTCATACAAGGCCCGTATCCACCGCATTGCACCGTATTGGCACGAGAATGCACGATAGAGATCCCGGTATGCCGGGTGAAGGCGGCTAGTTCGCGACTTGGGCGACCCTTGATGTCGTGATTGATGCTGGAGGAGACCGAGGTTCTCCTGGACGTTAAGATGCAGCTATGATGGACTCCAAACCCGCTGTGCTGACGGGACCGCATCCTTGGCCTTGTAATCTCGTGAGGGCTGCGAACCAGGGCCAATGGCGGTCGCCGTCGGAACCCTTTTGATGGTCTTCAAGTGGGTATCCATCAATTATCGTCCCTGTTGAGACCCCGCGGGAGTTCACCATTGATGTCGCAATTAAATTGGCAGCCGGGTCATCTACTCTGCATCTGATTCTCGTCCTTAACTCACGTCAACTTTTGGAACTCTAGTATTTAAACCCAGTTTTAATTCAGTGCATGCGGTCTTGTGAAATGTTATTTGCCTGCCTTTCGAAAGTGTTTTCAGAGGCCATATGCCTTGGTAAATTTGTTATTTATATTGTAAGGTTATGGAGCGGTAGCGTCCGATGCCAGATTTTTGTAAATCGTTTATTAAATTGTCGATGCAATGTTCTCTATCTTTTTATTGTGATAAATGATTTCCCCCTAAGAATCTGGTAAATTGTACACTCACACACACACCGAACACATTTCACACATCCTCATGGAAAAAGTCTGTCGGCGGATCATGGACGAGTCCGTCGCGAAATATGAGATTGTCGGGCGCCTGCCGCTGGAGCTGGCCGGTGGTGCATGTCAACCCCATAGGATGGCGGTCTATCCGCTGGGTCACAAGGCACTATGTTTGATAATATGTTAAAAAAAAAAAATTTTGGAATTTGCATTTACATCTTAACGACATCGGTCAAAGGGCTACGTTGTATACTACTTGGAAATAGCATGATGGCGATATATATTTGTAAAGCAGAACCAGAAATAAGTAGCTACACTCTTTTTAATAATATGTTATATGTATCTCTGTTTTGAGAACATAATTACTGGATGTTGTCCATAAAGGGATAATTATTATTTAAGATAAATTATAGAAGTCTCTAAACGTGTGAGGAAGTCTTTTTATACGTTGGCCCATGGCTTACGACTTGTGAGCTGGCGTAAGTGATCACTCTACATAATGCAACGTTCACCAATTCCACCGTAAAAACAAGGCCAGAAAGATCGTGGCCTGACCAGATTAAACAGATGCTGTAAGATGGTCCTATTAGGAGCCTCAATCGTCGAGCTGCATGCGAATATGTATGGATGTGAATGAGGTTGTGCATCAGAATAGAGGAGTGTGGCGCTACACGGAAGTAAGTACATTAAAATACTTTCGAACGGGAATAAATGTCATAATAGACACCACAATTCCGTATTCCTTTATTTAATCGTATGACTAAATCGACTGGCATTCTAGAAGTTTCATAAATTTCTTAATAATGCAAAGTTTTCAGACTACAGCACAACAAGCGGTGGACTGTATTGTAAATGAATTGACAATGCAACTTTTAAATGATGAAAAGTCTGAGTAAACTTCATTTGAACCGCGTACTTGGATGGAAAGGGCTTTCTGCGCGCAACCAGGCCAGCATGTCCCTCCTGGAAAGACGCCGAGGAATAAAACAGACTGTTTCACTGAATTAAAGAATAATATTTAATATTAACCTTTCTTTTAAAGACAGTGGAAAAATTTTACTTAAATTTAGGCGTTCTTGTGTTTTTGTAATTTTTTACTTACAAATATTTTACTTACATTTAATAAATTTTCACATTTTTAATATTCAATTCAAAATTGTGAGCCCTGTGAATACCCAATATATATATTCGTTTCTGTAAGAAGTCTAAAATGTATCTTAAACAATTTTGAATGAAAAACTATATTTTATATATAGGTATTTTACGAGAACATACCTACTGTATTTTGTCCCCAGAAGGATGATTAATTAATTAAGATAAATTATAGAAGTCTCACAGAAATGTGTATGACATATATAGCTTATAAGTGTAATTAATGGTCAAGACGCTCACCTAGACATCTGGTGGTCGGTGGTTCGAGTCCTATTCCAGGACACCAGAAATTTAGTTCTGTTTTCATAGCACAAGCATTTAGCTTATTTTCGGAATAGTAAGAATATTCGCATATGTTCGCATCTCTATTTAAAAAAAAAGTTTTTTTATACCATGGACCAGGGCTTACAACCTGTATGAGCTGGATTAAGTGATCACTCAACACAATGCAACGTTCACCAATTCCATCCTAAGAACATACACATATCAAATTTTTTAAAGTTCTATACCTATGAGTAGGTATATTTTCCAAATCTGAAAATATTTTGTTTATTTGAATATAGAGTAAAGGTATCCATCCTTACCAGCGTCCAAATCTATGTATACTCACTATTTCTCTGACGGAAAATGTCCGATCTCGTTGTGCTACACAAAATTCTCAGTTGCTATTGATTTCTGTGCAACACAGGAGCTATTGATTCTCTTTCTCTATCTGACATAAATTTTCATGTTAAACCCCGTATAAGAAACCCGGAATTCTTAAGAATAAGCCAGCATACTAATAATATTGGTTACTTTTCTCCTATCACAAGTTTGTGTCGCACGTATAATATGTATTATGCTGACCCTAACATTGTAGCTGATATTCTTGCAGATACCTTATCATCGTTTAAAAATTCACTCATACACAACATCCATTTTCTAAACGATGACCTGAACCTATAGATCTATAAAATAAATTATATAAAACAATTATTTTAGGCGGCTCTCGTAGCGCAGTGGGTATGACACTGGCTTCTCATACCGAGGGTTCTAGGTTCGATTCCCGGTAAGGTCACAATTTAATCTGTGTAATATACTCAAGCTTGGGTGTTTTGTGATGTAATACGCTTCTGTAAGTGGGCCTTTTGGCCTGTTGAAGCGTAAAAAAAAAACAGTTTGGTCCGTTATTTAATTTCTTTGTATAGTATATATGATCACACTTCATTCATATACTAAATATATAATAAACATAAATGTACATGTAAAATATACACAAATGTATAAAAACATGTTGCTATGGCGGGCCGAAGACACTTGTAATAAGGATAGTGGGCAAAGTCTTCATTTATAATGTTTTATTATTAGAGTCTCATGTAGATGTACCAATTATCCTGTTAGTGTCTCTAATAAATATAATAAAAAAAATAATGAAGATTTTTTCAATCTCTATCTAACTTTTTCGTTGATTTTTTTCCATTTTATTATTCTCTTAAATTCAGCCTTTCAGTCGCCGTTATCAATTATCCAGGATCCGAGATAAATAAAGTACCTTTAGGAAATCCAAACCAAACTATACTCTGCTTTTTAAGGCCCCACACACAGGTTCGTGCGTGGTACGAGGATTTTTTTTTTTGAAATTGTTTTGAAGCAAAAATTTCATTAATCAATATTTACATACAGAAAACTGTACATATTTTTTTTAGTCGCAAAATAAAAATATATAGTTTGCGGAGTACGCTGCTTCCAAGACGACACTCCGACGAAATTGCTGCTCGGCGGTTGACAGCGATTAGGCCATATGGTTCATCAGAAAAATAAAATAGAAATATACTTAGAAACTGGACATATAGGTTTACAGCATCACTTAGAAGAATTTTGATATCTAAAAAAACAAAATGGCGGACCAGGAAATTCATAAAAAACGAAGGGGGCCCTTTATAAAAGAATCCCTACGTGGAGCCATAGAGCCTGGATTTTCGAACAGTTTATGACTTGGCACATGCAAATCGTATGTATATTTTTTTTAATATGCTGTCAATCAGGTTAAAAAAGTAGTTTCGAGAAAAACGTATAAAAAAACACAAAAAAAGGTATTTCAACATACAAACTAGATTACTTATTTGTTTTTCACTATTATTCAGCTATTTCTGGACCACACAACAGCTCCTCAACATCCAGAGCCTCAACTAAGGGTGGCCAGGTAGCAGATCCGTTCGACAGCCGCACATCTGCCACTCGGCGCGGTCGTGCGCTTCGAAAGTTTTCACGTAAACCGCTGTATCTCCGTCAATTTTACTAATTGCTTTAAAACCTTTGGAGAGATTATTTTTAACAAATGCATCTTTCAGAAAATAAAGATAATAACAAAAATTTTTTTTACCGTGTTCTGGGGCATTAAGGTAATATTTTGGCTTCATCAACATTCGTGACTTTTATTTTAGTTCTATTTATCTCCCAAATTAAGTCCCATACGCTCTCATCTTCAATTTTTTCTGATTTGGCGATAAGTATTGTGTAATTAGCATACCTAATATTGGAAAGCTTTTTACAAGTCTATAAATAAACCACCACCCCGGTTTTCAGGTGCCTTTCTCAAAATATATTCTGAATACAAGTTGAATAGGTCTGGAGAAAGGTTGCATCCTTGCCGGACTCCTTTTTGCACTTGAAACTTACATTATTAAAGTTTTTCAATTAAAATATGGATAACTAAATTCACGAGTTGAATTTTCAGCTTATATTATCAGCTCAACCGATAAAATTATCATCGAGTCGTATTTTAGCAATAAAAAATTGTTAATCGTGTAGAAATATTCTAAATAATTTATTTTCATATTACATCTAGATTGATTAAGTGTATCCAACCATTTTAGTGCCATAACGTAACCGCAATGGTTCATTAATCTTCAATATCGAGATCAAATACACTAGGTAATAAATATGCAAATGCAGCCGACATGTCCAGCATATCAATATGCAAGTCTAAAAAGATATAGCATATTATATTATTATTTAGTTTTATATATTATGCCTAAATTTTACTTTGCCAAAAATATAACAGTTTTTTTATCTCATAACGCGATATCCGGAAAATTTCAATGCATTTTTTTAAATTCTGCACCCGTAGGCTTGTTAAAAAGTTTATTGGTTAATCAACGGAACGCGTAAGTCAACGTTTCGATATTTTTGTATGTGCTGCACTGGCAAGGTTTTTCCTAAAAAGTTACGATATTGCGTGTACGTGCAATACATTAAACACAGAGTTGGTTTTTGTGGAAATACTTTCTGATTCTGTAGGTCTTACATTAATGTCCTTCAGAATCGCATTTTTATATAAAATAATATTAATGAACAACGAAGAGGAATGTTTTTACCTTTCTCGATGAAGTCTTCTTATTCGAATATTTTGTTATTTAATTTTTAGTTTCAATCAGCAGTCATCCTGCTGCTGGAGAGAGTCAAAGAGTGATTTTGCTTAATTTAAATTGATAGCGTTAGTCGAATCTGAATAAATGAACTTGTATTATTTATTATAATCTTGCATAATATTATTCATAGAACAGTGTTAAAAATTCATCATAATATAAAACTTCGTGATCAGCTAAACTTTCGTGTGAATAAGCCAATCACATTTTCATTTTAAGAAATACTTTGACGGTCAATTAGGTTTTAGTATCTTTAACTACCCAATATTTACTCTACATTTTCGGACAATGTTAAAAAAGGATGAATATTCGTTTTAAAAGCTAATAAAAAGAAAAATCTTTTGACATTCGAGAGTAAATTCGACAGTATAAGATAGTGTCACGTGTCGTGGCTATGGGAGGAATTAATGAAAACGCTGGAATTTAATAACGGTTTTATTAATAACTGATTAATTAATTAACCAAACGTACAAAGTCACTTAAAAAACTATTTGACTTGTTCGCTTTATCACTTTATTCACTATTCACTAGAAAATTTCATCCAATATCCGCACATATTATTCGCTCCAGTTTATGTCGCTATGTAAGAACTTTCCAGATTATTCGCTGTCGATTTACCGCTCGCTTGGCCACTCTGGCCCGCAGTTCGCGGCTGTCTTCGCTTCTATTATCGATGTCAAGCTAAAAACAACAACAAAAACAAAGTGCGCGGTTCTATTTAAATTGGCTAATGCTGATCTCGAGCCTTCAGGCGTTCCTAATGTTTACGAGAACGTTCCCGTGGCTTCCAGGTTTTTATAGATGTTTCTCGATGCTTCCCGAAAGCAGTAGATTACGCTAGGCCGTTCTGACAATGTCACCATAACCATTTCAAACAACTGTCACTTGACATGAGTGCGTGATACTTTTTAGCCTCGTTACAATAGTAACACAAAAATAGAATTTTTGCAAATTTTGCAGGATGAGTATTTTCGAAATCCGTCCCGGTGAATCCGCATCCTGGTAAATCGGATCCCGGATAATCGGGAGTCTTTGATTTCATATGATTTTTATCAAATGTTATTAATCATATTTTATGAAATAATACATTTTTAAATAGTATCGGTGGTTCAGCGCACAGTTGTGCTATTAAAAGAACCACCACCGGTCATAGTTATCTTTCTTTGACTTTTATTTGAGAAGAAATTTATACGACAAATTTAATTATCTTCAGTGCACCTGTCTTCCTGCACTTGAGTTCTTACGAATGATGAACGAATAATTTAATAATGAAAGCATTGGAAGAAGATAATTTGAAATTAACTAAAGAATGTCTGGCTATGATAGCTTGACATTTGGAAATGCAACCAGAAAATAAACAGACAGGTTTAATGGAAAAATATATTTCAATTTGGTATGAATTATTTTCTCATGAAATCAAATGCACACACGGCTTTGTAGAAAACGATTGTCACCAACACAATACACGGATTTTAAATATCTACATGGTGTAATGATACCCATGTATTATATTATGCAAAATCAAATCAACGTTTCAAAATATCAATTCGCTAATGAACCAACATTTAAAAATTATCTTAATTATTAATGACACCACTACTCGATACTTCAACATACAGATTAAAAACGGATTGCAGATTTATTAATTATTTATTTATTATGTTACACAGTACCATTAACAAAAGCATTTTTTCATAGAATATCTCTTAATGTACATGTAAAACAATTTTTAATATGTTTTAAAAATATATTGAAATATAAATATGAATATACAATGAAAAAAATGAGCGAAATGAAAAAATTTATAAATTTTATGATTTACATAATTTCCTACATTTATAAAAAAATGCTGGTCAAGGCTTCTCGTAGCACTGCACATATCAATTTCGGCGAATACATTTTATTTTATTTTATTTTATTATTATTATTTTCTTTTGGATATTGGAATGGACTGTCGCAGTATGGTGACAATTTATAGCAGGTACATGGATTTTAATTAGTTGCAAATATACATTAGATCAGAAATAGTTCTTCTTTCTCTCAACTTTAATAGACTCATAGACAGGCTAACTGACAACTAAAAATATTTTTACGGTAAAAACACTCAAGAATTAAGCCTTGTGATTTGTTGATCGTCATGGCGAATGCAAGATTAATCGGAAATCGAACTCGTTTAAACTGGAATTACATATCGGAATTGTTAGAATGAGAACTTCCTCACCTTTGAACTTTCCTCTAATTATCGTCGCGTGAATCACATTGCCCATGAGTTTTTTCACCACCAAACGCGTTCCGTTACATAGTTTTGGTTGGTTCAGATTTCGAAGCATAATGATTACCGAGCCAACCTTCAGTTGTAAATTGTAGTGGAAAGCCAGGCAGATCCAATGAGTTTAAAAATTCAGTTGGATAGTTGTTTTCGTCGTCTTCGTTAACAATTATATTGAACATATGTTATTTATTTATTTAATTAATACACGGTACAACGTATCATTAAATAAACAATATATATAAATATGTTTAGATTGATAGGTAATAATAAAAAAAGGATATAAGGTATGATTCTATCAAAAACAATTAATAAAGTGATATATAAAGAAAATTATATGCATATACAATAAACTTATCCAACATATTTGAAAAATAATAAATCTTTTCGAATTATTACACCACCCGCCAAAGGCATCCATTAAAACTTTGTCTTCTACGGCTATTGACACACGCTGAAGCCAGAGGTTCCAGAATTATTGATTCCAGAATAGCGCTTTTCTGTATAACGCTGACAACCGAGACGAGGAACTTATTGGTCTCGAGTAGGAATTATTTAGCGATACAAGTGAGCGTAAATTGCCGAGGATGCCAAGTAAGACATCTTTTAATTAAATATTTATTGTTGACATCGCGCAAAACGAATGTATAATATGTCACCGTCAATCAATAAAATAAACAACTAAACATTTTTTATATAAAAACTGCATTGTTTTTTTTTTGCAAAAATTTGCATTGTATATAATTTTAAAATACAAAGTTTGTTTAATATGAATTCATAAGTAGGTACGTACACAGTAACATTATATTTTTAATGCTACCTTCACTGAGCTTCACACTCGCAGAAGTAATCGTATTGCACTATATAATATACAACTATATCATAATATAATAATAAATCCAGTTAAAACTACTGTTTCTAGAAGTAGTTTATTTTTTTTTAATATACACATGTATTTGTTAATGTATTATCGTAATCCATATTAATAAAATCGTAAACACATATTCAAATTCGGACGAATTGAAGTTTATATTTACTTTTGGGTTCCTAGGCATATTTGTAATAAGTCGGACACAAATTTCTTAAACTATAAAAAAGAAAAAAGTAAGCTTGTCTCATTATTAATTTTTATTTAAATATTTAACTTTAAAAGTATCGCTTCCAAATTGTGTCCTCTGCTTTTACTACGCAAAAGGATGGAAATAGTTAGTTAGTATGTAAATTAAGTAGCTATCTATCGGTTATTAATATAATAACTATATTGCATTCAAAGTCCCAGCAATACTCGATGCATCTCAAGTGCTCGAGTCAGGCTTCCCGGAGATACCAGCAAAGGACACCGCGCTCCATCAAGAAAGATGAATTTGTCAATAAGTTAAGCTACTGAAACCATACTCGTTTCTTAATGAATTCTACTCTTGTAAGCAGATTATTAATTAATCGTTTGTTAGTTAATAATTTTTAAATATTGATCATATTATTTGTATGTATCTACATATATTTTATTAATTACACCTAAATCTTTCGGAAAAACCTTTCCATTGTCAAGCTGTATATGTCAGGCTGTATATGCATAAATGTCAAAATATCAAAACGAATAATGTCTTTTGTTTTTTTTTCTAAATTATTTTTAAATATTATTGCTGAAGTTCTTGATTACTCACAATTATTGGAATAATTTTTAGGATTGGGCTAGTAGTTAAATTTAATTGATTATTAATAATAATTTTGTTTACTATTACATGCTTTACTAATTTAATTAATTGTTTTTCCGAAACATGTAGGTGTAATTAATAAAGTATATGTAGATGCATACAAATAATACAGTCAATATTTAAAAATGTCAATCTACAATGTTAAAAAAATAAAGTAAATGATTTATTTTATTTGGAAAATAAACAAATGACAATAAGATATTTTCTTATCAAATCACTTAAAGATAATCAGGTAATAATAATAAAAATCGTTTCTAAAGTATTTGTTTTATTGTATTAGTTATCACTGTCATTTTGAAACAACCCCTTAGATTTGGAGCAATTTTAAGTAAAGAGGTTAATTCTAAGGTTTTCGTGATTTATTAATTTTGGAACCGTACCAGAAAGTAGGTACTTGCCAGAACATTACAGAGATAAATTTTAATTTTTTGTGTGCATGTGTGTATGTTTGGAAAAAAAAGTATGTCAGAATGTATTGTCATCGACATCAAGTGAATGTGCAAAATTTCAGCTCGATTGGATGACGGAAAGTGTGTTAATTTTCACATCAAGATTATTCCACGTTCAAGACCGGCGGAGAAGTGAGTATACAGGATTTAATAACATCATTCACTTAAAATCAATTTCCAAAGGTAATAAACGGCAAAATAATTATTTTTATAATCTTAGATATCTTTAAGTTGACGTCTAGTGGTAATTAGCTTTTATAAATAGCTTTTTTATAAGATTACAAACAAAGTGATAAAATGTCAATATTGGTAAAATTACGACTCATTCTAAACAGATCCTAATAAAATGTTAATTGAATGTTGTAGATTCGTAGATGGAAAGTGAAAAATACTTCGATGCAAGTGACAAAAAAATATTTAATTATTGCAAATAAGATCATAAATATTTCTCCTCGATGAATTGAAAGATAAGATATTTATGTAAACCGATCTGCATGATTCTTCATAACTAAACAAAATTAAAAAATAAATTATTAGTCTCTTTCAGAGTCTCAACATTTTAAATATCTGTTAGTGAAGATATCATATTCCAGATTACTTTGAAATAAACTGTTATACAAGGGTAAAGATGAATCATACATAACAAAAAAATTCATTCTCTTAAAATGAATCCATTTTAAGCGATTTTTTTCTTAGATCATTAATGTGATAATCAAGTTCTAGAGTCAGATGTACTTGTAGATCTGGTATCATATCAACAAACATAAAGCATAAACATTTAATCAATAAAAATTACATCATTTTATTTTATGTAATTTTATGTAAATTACATCATTTTATTTGATGTAATTTTTAGTACAACATTCGCGCATTCTTGTCTGTTTTTTTTTTAAGTTTTAAGAAATGTTCGCCACAATTAGTGGGATGAAAATTTTTCAGAACGTCAGCATACTGCAAATGTGCAAATGATCAATTAGCAGACTTAGAGATTTTTTCTATTTAATGCCTTTGAGTGCAGACCTGAATTGTACGAAGGCATTCGTTTAATGATTATTATTGTAGGATTACATAAAGCTTCAAAGACTAGGGCGGGCTCAGGAAAACTTAAAGAAGAGCTCCTGAGTTAATCCTGGACTAGAAAAATGTGGTGAATGAATGAATGAAATAACTTGCATATTTCTGAAATAATATTATTGATGGATTTGGCATTACCATTGTAGAGTTTATTCATAATGATCAAAGGTGGCAATATCCCAAATAGATGTTTCAGAGATAAAATACCTACAAAAAATCTGCTACTATTCAAGAAAATTATTATGAAATCTACGATATCTACATTTTATCGGAAATAAGCTTTTAAAAACTATTTCCACCTCAGTTTTCGTTTAATATATGTGCATGAATAAATATATGTATATGTACGTATACTGCTTCATGAGAATAGACAACAGATGTCACTAGCTTATTCCCTTCAAATATACGAATGATTCCTTTTTGGAACATATAATATATGTTCCAAATAAGAATCATCCGCATATTTGAAAGGATGTTGCTAGTGACATCTGTTGTCTCTTCTCATGAAACAGTATACATATATTTATTATATAACTTTCACAAATTCGATGTATGGATGTTCTTACGATGGGATTGGTGAACGTTGCATTGTGTAGAGTGATCATTTAAGCCAGCTCATACAGGTCGTAAGCCCTGGGCCAACCTATAAAAAGACTTTCACACCTACGTGTTTCTCATATAAATAGTTTCGTCTCTGTAAGACTTCTATAATTTATCTTGGTCATAATGGAACATTTATTCATTAAACGACCTCTCGTCGCTTAATACATTTAATTGTCATTTTATGACAATAATATTATAGACACACATAATCTGCATTTTATTCTTATTAATTAGTGTAGTTTACGCGAAAAGAGAATTTTATTTACAAGTAAATAAAAATAACCTAAAAGGATCAGTTATTTATCTCATCCTTGCAGTATTTCCGGTTCTATCACCCGCAGGACTGCTTACAGATTCAGACCTCCTCCACGAAACTCTCCTGAAATATGGCGACGCGACTAGATATGGGCATTGGGAGCTCGTATTTGGGATCCTCCCCCAACCCTCGCGACCCCGGGGCGAAAGGGGGGTGGGAATGGCTGCGCAAAGAGAAATTTATAAATAAATCAAGAAAGAGATCTTTTGGCGACCGCCCGAACCTAATATGACGTAACAGAAAAAAGGCCGTAAATTCAAGGCAACGTCCTTTTCATTTCTTTTATTTTTGGCGTTTATTGCTCCTATCCTTTTTCAGGTATAAACCTTGCAGTCTCAAATTCTTAATACTTGTGTACATTGATTTTCAGTGCCCGACAAATTGTAAACGTGCGAAAGTGATTGTGTTCGAAGACGCACGTGTCTATGCTATTTTAACTAAATATTTTATTATAAATTTATATTTTTGATTGGAGTTTAAAGCAATATCCTTTATATGGGTATATGAGATTCTTCCGAATTATTAACTAGGATACGCTTGAAAATTATTTAAATTTTTTACTCCTTTTTAGATCGGTATTTTATATTCAGAATATTTTGAGTATGTTCAAAATTTTCAAGAACACAATACTAGATTTTATTCCCAGGGGGACATCATTAATCAAGATATATTATAGATGTCTCATAGAGACGAAGCTATATTTTTTTATGGGAAAGTAGGTATGGAAGTCTTTTTGGGTGTTCATAATGATTAAGACCTATCATACGTCTGGCTTAATAATTGGCTTAAGTGATCACTTTGCGCAAAGTTCACACTTTCCACCCATGATAGACTACCACATCTATCAAATTTCTGGAGGTTGTATATATGTTTAACTCGCACAACTTGTTTCGTGTGTGAGTTGTATTTTTACTAGTCCAAAGCTTTTTCGTTCTCATAATCCAACACAGATGTCACTATTGATAATGATGTATCTATATTTTTGACTGGAGTTTAAAGCAATATCCTTTATATGTGTATATGAGATATTCTATTATAGTTTACGGGGGAAAACTTTACGTGAATCTATGGTACAATTCATTAGCTTTATAAAATACTGTACTAGAATACTATATTTTTTTATTAGTTTTTTTTAGCTTACACCGGAGATTCTTAGTTATTCAAAATTTAAGTAAATGTTCTAGTTAACTTTTCGTTTGCAAGTATGATTAGAATTTCATTGTAATTTATGTAACAGGAATCCAATAACAAAACGTTGCACCGTGTGAAAAGTAAAAGAATGAAAACTATTCTAAAAATTTGCCGCGAATACGATTCTGCGCCAGAACATACATGGTCTGTTCAAAAAGTATCGCGAATTTTGTGTTTTTTCAAAAATTATTTATATATTCATGAATATCTATTTTGTCCCCTTCGAAGTAATCCTCATCAGATATTCACTTGTGCCAACGTTTTTTCCAATCCTCGAAGCACTTCAAAAAATTACTTTTTGTGATCTTGTTCAGCTCCTTCTTCGATGCCGTCTTTATTTCCTCAATCGTAGCGTAGCGTCGTCCTTTCATAGGCCTCTTCAGTTTCGGGAACAAGAAAAAGTCACAAGGGGCCAGATCTGGGGAATACGGTGGCTGCGGCATTATAAGTGTGTTGTTTTTGGCCAAATATGTGCTCACAAGCAACGATGTGTGAGCAGGGGCGTTATCATGTATTTTTGTTCTTGCACAAATCCGGGAATTTCCGGCGGATTGCTTCGGGTAAATTGCGCATAACTTGCAGGTAATATTCCTTATTGACCGTTCTATTCTGTGGCGGCTAAAACTCATGATGCAACACGCCCCTGCAATCGAAGAAAACTGTATGCAAAACCTTCACATTCGACCGAATTTGGCGCGCTTTTTCGGTCTTGGCTCGTGCGGCAGCTTCCATTGAGATTCCAGCTTTGGTTTCCATGTCATTATCGTAAACCCATGATTCGTCACTAGTTATGACCCTCTGGAGCAAATTTGGGTCGTCGCGGATATAGTCCAACAGCTCCTTAGCAATATTAATAGGATGCTGTTTTTGGTCGAAATTGAGTAATTTTGGTACGAATTTCGCGGCGACCCGTCTCATGCCTCAAATGGCACGAGCTAATCGATATGTTTAGGTCCTCAGCAACTTCTCTAACGGTGATTCGATAATAGGCCGATACTATTTTTTCACTTCGTCAATGTTTTCATCTGATGTTGTCGTGCTCGGGCGTCCGGCACGCTTTTCGTCGTTCACATCTTCTCGGCCCTCTGAGAACATTTTGTACCACGTTGCTTCGGACGAAGGTAGCTTTACTGTATGCCGCAGTCAACATTGGGAATGCATTCACGCACTTAGTTTTGTTTTTCGCACAAAATTTGATACAGATTCTTTGATCCATTTTTTGGAATAGGCAAAAATCGAAGACGAGCCAAAACACTTGCGAGCAAAGCAGCTGTCAAAAATTAAATGAACATTCAAAATGGTCAAACTTATCGGCATAAATGAAAGACATGAGTACCAACATAACGCCATAAAAAAATCGAAAATCAAATATAGGTAACCTGCGGAAATTCAAAATTCGCGATACTTTTTGAACAGACCTCGTACACATCCGAATAATAGAGGTAATCTCTTTTCGCATGAAAATGATTTCTGTAGACGATAGGGGTAGATCTTTTATAGAATTCTAAAAGCAGATTCTAAACCAAAGTAAAAAAATATGATATCCATGCATCTGTGTGTTGTAGATTATAATCTATATACAATCCCAACATTCCCAATACACTACTTTAATTTTATTTTAGCCCGTTTAAAAGAACAAGTACTTAAATGTGTACTGAATTTTATTGATTACGAATATTGTACGATATTGAGCCGGACCGCCTACATCGAAAGTTGATCGGAGACAGCGGAAAGAAAGATTTCCTTCTTCAATCTCCGCCGATACAGCGCATGGTCTTGACACTCGAAATATACACATTACAATAACGAGCTACTTACACAGCTGAAATTGTACTTACGGAGTCCGTCCTGGTTCTTGGGTTGCAGAGTACGCGTGTTGTAAATCGAGTGAATTCGGAAACAGAGCGCGTTATGTCTATTTCCAAAAGGCTTTAACTTAAACTGCGGCTGCACGTCCATTTCCGAAAGGCTTAAACTTTCAAAACATGGATATGTCGTAATTTTAGGAACCGCACAGAAATTGTCAGTTTTCCAATAGAGAAAAGACAATGGAACTCTGAATTCTAACTGTCAACTGTTTCGATTTTAATTTCGTTAGTTAAAATCCTAGCCAGCAATTGGAGCAGAATCCCTCGAACGTCAATTCCGACCAACAACACTTCATTATTTCGATCGTCGGTCAGCAATGACAAAACAAACATAATAATTAATAATGTGTTTGATAGAAGACGTAGTATCTTCCTGTATTGAATTTGTGAAAGGGTACACATGTAACACACGTGCTTATATCATTAGCACCACTCAAATAAAAGTTTGGTATACAAGGAACAAAACTTTGCACACAAACTTTTCATCTTCCAATAGAATCCCTTGAAACATTTGAAAGAATAAAGATTTAGAACATAAAACTTTCGAAAATTTGATAATATGTGGATGTTCTTACGATGGAATTATTAAACCTTGCATTGTGTAAAGTGATTACGCGAGCTTACACAGGTCATAAGCCCTGAGCTACCCTATATAGTCCACAATACTTTACAGAATCGAAATTTTTCAAGCGATCATGATCTAGTTATGGAATTATGCAGTGTCAACGTTTGCATTTTTTTTTTCAATATTTCCGAGTTATTTTTTACAAAACTTTGAAGTGTGTTTACAGTATTATTATATCGATTACAATTAATTCATTCATTTCAGTAAAACTTTAATAAAATAATAAAAAAACTGAAAAATTTCCAATTGGAATGTTTTCCATTTGTTTTCCATGGAAGGTTTTAATCATTTTATTTGACTTGTATTAAGAGCCCCCAGTACACAATTTTCGTATTTGCTCTCGATTTTGCTAAATTTAACGTAAACTTATTAATTCATTTTGCAAAACCCATAGCTAAACAGGCTTTTAATCAATTTTATTATGATAGATCCATTTACTCTTGAAGCATTTCCTTTAAAAAATGTGAAAAAATATATTGTTATAACATCAAAAAAATTATAACCCCGAAACACTATTTTAATTTTTATGCAATAGAGTTATCTTTGGTACACTAATCTCGTATATTTTCAAATAATAACCATATATTTTATTTATGAAAGGATTCTATAAAGTTTGAAAAAGAAGTGGTGTTATTCAGACATTAATATTTTTCGACAACTTTTTAAATATTAGGTCTTTACATATGAAATTGGCGTTTAGTATGGGAGGAACATAAAGCCGATTTTTTTTATTATAATATATTTATTTAATCAAAGTATGTACCATTGCTATCTATGCACTTTTGCCATCTCATAAGTAGTTCATCGATCCCTTTACTAAAAAAACCATTCGGACGGGAATCAATAAAATCTTTGAAGGCGGTTTGGACTGCCCCATCGGAGTTGAATTTTTTCCTTTGCAAGAAGTTATCCAAATTTCGAAAAAAATGGTAATCTGTTGGGGCAAGGTCTGGAGAGTACGGTGGATGTCTTAGACATTCCAATTGAAGCTCCTCTAATTTGGTAGCCGTCTGTTGTGCAGTGTGTGGTCTAGCGTTATCATGAAGCAGCAGTGGCCTAGAGCGATTACCCAGCCTCGGTTGTTTAGCAGCTAGCTTTTCCATCATGGTTTACAGTTGCTGACAATAGACATCTGCCGTAATCGTCTGGCCAGATTTAAGAAAGCTGTAGTGAACGACACCAGCACTAGTCCACCAAACGCTCACAAGTAACTTTTTTGGAGTCAATTTTCGCTTGGGGCATGGTTTGGCTGGTTCGGCAGGGTTCAGTCATTGCGATGAGCGCTTCCGATTATCGTACAGGATCCACTTTTCATCACAGGTAATGATTCAATTTAAAATCCCTTCATTATTGTGCCGGTTGAGTAATGCAACGCAGCAGTCAACGCGCGTTTGTTGATTTGCTTTACTCAATTCGTGAGGTACCCACCTTTCAAGCTTTTTCATCTTACCAATTTGCTTCAAGTGGATTAAAACAGTTTTATCACTAACAACGCAGCCTGCAGCTAACTCGGATGTGGTTTGCGATGGATCCGCTTCCACAATAGCCTTCAATTCTTCATTATCAACTTTGGTCTCCGGCCGTCCACGGGGCGTGTTCTGCAGGTCGAAATTTCCAGAACGAAAACGTTGGAACCAAAAACGCACTGTGTTTTCTTGTGCGGCACCGTCGCCATACACATCATTAATCCTTCGAGCCGTTTCTGCAGCACTGGTGCCACGGTGGAACTCGTACTCGTAAATAACGCTATATTTCAAGTTTTTCATTTTGTAAACTGAGTGACGCAAAAAAAAAAACAATTGAGGAAAAAACAAATGAATTATAATTTTCAAAACACAAATACATGAGTAAATAGCTGTATAAATTTGGATTTGGAATTCCTAACCAAAGAGAAGATATTTGAGATCAAATTGCCAGTACGGCAAAACGCCAATTTCATATGTAAGGA
>JADDOH010013763.1:0-12130 GCA_016648135.1 Agrypnia vestita
CGTATCTCAGAGCAATTTTACCCATTGAAATTAATTGAAATGCCATCAATCCGTTCCATCCCCCCAAAATGCTACCCCAGTTGTTTTTCTTACGTGGTTTTGAATAAGAAAAATATATTTATTGAGTATTAAATGACAAATATTGTATAAAAACACAATAAAAGAGAATGTAAAGAAATAATCTGGTTTTATATAGTGTTACTTTCGCTTAATTTTCATAACTATTTTTCTCTACACTGGTCTTTGTCTTTTTCGCCACGCTTTGCTCACCTGCAGGCCGTTTAAAAAAAAACATTTCCAAGGAGGTTTGTTTTTTCCCCCCTTTCAGAATGGTGCGTAAGTGAGTTAGGCAAGTGTCGTTAAATAGCTCCGATGCACGTCCAGTTGCAACTGTTTCGGGGTGTTTCTTTTCCACAAACTGTAACGAGTGCGCCCCGCGCATTCGTATCTCAAAAACTCATGTGTTAGGGCACTCGTATGTCGTGGTACCGCTGTATATTTCATTTACAGTTAGATAAAATAATACATCTAATTATAATCCTCAAAGAAAGTAATCCATTCATCAAGCCATCTCGTATGTATTTTTCATTTGACTTAAAAATTTATAATCAATAACATTTATTTCATTTAAATATTTCAGATGACTATGGATGAGAAGTATGTGGAGAGCATATGGTCACTTCTTAAAAATGCCATCCAAGAAATCCAGAAGAAGAACAATTCAGGATTATCATTTGAGGAATTGTACCGCAATGCGTACACCATGGTGTTGCACAAGCACGGAGAGAGGCTGTACACTGGCCTGAAGGAAGTTGTCACTCATCATCTGGAGTGCAAAGTAAGAAGTACATTTTTATAAACATACACTCTTTCACAAAACTTATGCTGGTCTGCAAAAACCTGTAGTCATTAATTTATTTTTCTAATTTTTATTTTTTGAGATGAGGTAGAGATTAGTGGAGGTTGGTGTCTTTTTTTTGTAGAAGGGATGCTGTAAAACAAGTTTATACCTACTATCAAATGATTGAGTCATTAATTTTATGCATTAATGACTCAATTATATACTCACAATTCTCTATTTTCAGTAAAAATGTATCAACAATAAATTCCTCAGAACACGCTTGCTTCGTAATATGTATGCTATTCTGTGCATTATACCCAACAGCATTAAAGTCGTTTTTTGTAGACTGTTGACTTTTAGTTTACAGGTAAAACTGAATATAGAATCCATCCAGGATACATAACGAATGATAGAATCCACTGTTGCTGGCGTTATGTATGTTAGCGCGATTCATAGATGTTGAAAAGTTGACAATGTACACGTATTCCGACTCGCACCGTGCTTGCTCCGTGTAATAATGTATGTCATGACTGGTCTGTAAAACACAAGATAAATTTGTTTGCAGCAGTAATCTTTTTGGCTTAAAACAGAAAAGTCCCAGCTCTTTGACTCTAGAATACAGATACTACCTAATAGAGATATTACCCAAGGTGCCCAATTGAAATAGAAAAAAATAAACATTTTGTTAACATCTACAGTAAAAAATTTTAGGAAAAGACCTTAATTCAATTTTTTTTATAAATAGAGATGCGAACACGGAATACGTGTCGTCACATCAATATTCTTACTATTTTCAAACTAAATAAAATAGGACTAACTTGCTGGTGCGGAGTGATGTTCGAAACCGCAACCTTTGGATCACGAGGCGAGAGTCCTAACCACAGGACCAACAAGCTACTCTACAAATAATCATTATTTTAATTTTTATGGGTTAAAACCTAATATTACCTATTATGAACTAGCCGTGCCGTTTGGCATTGGCACAAATGTAGATTTAAAAAAAAACATTTTTCCAAAACTGAAAGTTTGTCAGTGGCTGAAAATTGTCATATAAGTATACAATACCACTATATTAAAAAAATCACTATTCCTATAACCTGAGAAAATTCCGTCCGTTAAAAGATGAATGCGATGGTCAGACTAGTAAAAATCATATAAATTTATTGAATTATTTAAATGTTTCCGGACATAACTACCTATTTGAAAAAAAATAATAGTATTTTATTTAAAAAACTTATTTGTTTTTAGGTAAGGGAAGATGTGCTGCGCTCTCTTCATAATAACTTTCTACAAACTCTGAACGCTGCCTGGACGGATCATCAGACCAGTATGGTTATGATTCGGGATATCCTCATGTACATGGACAGGGTATATGTACAGCAGAATGAAGTAGATAATGTATATAATCTTGGCCTCATCATTTTTAGAGATCAGGTAAGACCAATATATATATTTTAACACTTTGTTTTTATTTGTACTTTATTCAGACAAATTTTAATACCAATAATGGTATTCTACAATTTACAGTATTATTAAAATGAGTAATTTATTATTAACTAGGGACCAATGTAGTTGTGCTCGTGGTGCTTTTTTATACCCAACAATTTATAAAGCCTACCATTCACGCACGGACCTGTCCGGCGGATCAGTCCACCACCGACCGCGTTACGACTAATCCGTGCGTGAATGGTAGTGACGAGCAGGTCCGCCGAGGGTCCGCGTCAGGTTCGCCGGTCCGCTGTCCCGGGCGGCGGGCGCCCGTCGGACCGGTGACGGACTCGACCAATCCGCATGTGTGTGTGCAAGGCCGATTGTTCGGCCAACAATCTTAATGTGGCCGCTAGACTCTCTTCTGGAGTAACCGCATTTCTCATCTATGTATTGTGTCTTTGAATATAAGGTGTTATTAAATGCAACAATTCTTGAAATGTTGCATAGTTCATTCTTATATAATTTATGAAATCGAGTGCCTCGCATGTCTGGATCCACCTTAGCAGGTTTAAATGGCTGTAGTCTGGTCGTTTTCTTAACCACTCCTTTGTCCAAACTCGTTTCTTCTTCCTTTTCTCGGATAGCATAATTATTCCACCGACAATCACAGTTATTTTAGCCTTCTTGTATAGCACTGGCGACATGTTGAAACGCGTCCAGGGCTTGCGGTAATTACACTTGGAATAAAGGGTCCATCAAGTGTATGGGCAATGCAGGATTGGTCCGGGTCGGGTCCGAGTTTATTTTATGCTTTATATTATTGTTTTAGAAATAAACATGACAACAAATGCATATTTTGGAGTTTATTTAGAAATGTGTTTTTTTATTCTTCATTTATATCAGAATGCTAGACTATAATTTTTTAGGATGATAACTTAGATAGAACACTTGTAATAAAAAAAAAGTAATAAACTGAACTCACAATATTAAAGAAAATACATATAAGAATTGATTGTTAGGCCTTGGCCATAAAATTTGTTGTTTAAATGTACTCCAATTATATATTTTCTTACAAGTGTAAATCTAATATTATGGTGCTAAATTAATAAAATTATAAATTGTTAAATTTGCAAGAAATTTTTACATTTTTTGATGTTTTTAAAACACTTTTTATTTATATAAACAGACATTTCAAACAACATATTGTATTTAATCACGCGCTTTGAGACTTCTATCACTATTTAAAAGTTAGTTTTTTTTATTAAAAACATGGTAATTTCTATTTAAAAATAAAAAATTTAAAGTATGAAATATGTCAACAGGCCACGGCGAGCAGCGGACGTCACTCTACGGCCGCTTCTTCTTTTATGAAAAATCACTATAAAACGCATTTCTAAGCAAAATTTGACTACAATATGATTTAATATTATATTATCAAAAGCAATTCATTTTTTCTTATACACGTAATAAAGTTTTTGGCTACTATTATATGAATTTGACGTTTACGTCATTATTTCCAATCTTATACGTGCATTGTTTTTTGTTATTAGAAATATATGTTCTGATTTGGTGACCTTGGACAATCAAGCGTGCGTTTTAAGATGTACATATTTTTATTACTATTTACGTTTATTTTTTATTATTTATGTCACCATTCTTACTCACATTTTCGCGGCCTTTGTTTTCTTATGAACTGTCAGAAACTTCTACTAAAGGAATGCTGAGTAGGCTAAATCACCAAATATGCAAGTGCAACATAATTTTTACAATTAAAAACAATAGTGTAAGAAAAATGGTTTAATATTTTTTATACAATACACATTATTGGAAATTAAACGATGGTGAAAATATGAGAGCAAAGAATTTACAAATGATATAGGCACATAGTTAAAAAGAAAATACTATTTTTAGCTGTGAATTCGAACAAAATTAGGGACGTTAAACAAAGTTATTGGGACAGACAGATAGACGGACGGACAGACAGGCAGACAACGAAATTATTATGTTTGATTTTTTAAATTCTAGACTATTTTTTATCATATTTTTTTTAAATGCAATAATAATGAACAAGTATGTCATGTCCATTATCAGAAAAAATATTGAAGAGTTAACACATAATTTTGAAAAGATAATGTATAATGTGATAAAATAAATGAAATTATTCTATTAGGTATGCAGTGACATTTATCTTGATTCTCCTAGTTGTCAGTTGTCAATTTATAAAACAAATTACTGATTTGTTGACAGGTGGTGCGTTATGGCTGCATCAGGGACCACTTACGACAGACACTCCTGGAGCAGGTGGCACGTGAGAGAAGGGGAGAGGTGGCGGACCGCCTGGCTGTGAGAGCCGCATGTCAGATGCTGCTGGTCCTCGGCATCAACTCGCGGCAAGTGTACGAAGAGGATTTCGAGAAGCCGTTCCTTCATCAGTCAGCTGAGTTCTACAGGGTAATGATGCATCTTAATTGTAATAATAATAATTAGTAAGTGTGGATCCATTTATGGAATACATCTCCCAAAAATATCTGTGCTATATAATAAAGTATAATAATGTAAGATTGTGTCTAAAAATATGATTAACTTTCTTGTTTCTCCAAATGAGAACTGAACTAGATAAGTGTCTTGCCATGAGTTCAATTAAGTGGTCAATACTAAATACTTAATAGGTCACTTGTACAACCTTTTCTGATTAGCTCACGAAAAAACCATCTAAAAAGAATGCATTGCAAATGGTTCCAGATGTGAATTTGTATGTATTTTAAATAAATTTTATGAAAGTCGTTGATTACAATTTTTAACTTGTTGTGGGCCGTAAATTTTTGGAATTTTTTGTGATTTTTCTTTTTACGAAAAAACCATGAAAAGATGCGTATATTAAAAAAAAACACACACATTCATATTATTTTATCGTAAGTGACGAAACGCAATGATTTTTTTATCATTTAAGTAAAAAAAATAATCTTTTTTTGAATTTCCATAATGTTGCCAGCGCAACATTTTCTGAAAAATAATAATAATTTTTTTATTTGTTTATTAGAGACAACACTACTATTAATAATAATAATCTTCTTCTGTGTGATATATTTTGTTGCACGGCACGGCACACGACGGGACATCGCACTCATAACACATAAATATGATACACTTTCACACACACATATATTTCAAATAAACGCAACAAAATTGCGTGTATTTTTGTTAATAAATCACTATTAGTATTCAATTGAATCATAAACCAACAAAAACTGACAAATATCGCAAAACATATCGTATATATTTGTATATACGTGTACAAATAAATCGAAAATCGAAAAAATAAATCGTATTTCCCGCGCACATTGCGCGTGACCTTGACGATGGAATATTTGAATTTCGATTGCACAACACGCGATCGGGGCGACATCTACAACTTCTCTATACGATTTTGACGGCAGAAAAACTTCCGTTTTGATTGTTGATTTAAAATATAATCAAGGATGTTTT
Organism: Agrypnia vestita; assembly: GCA_016648135.1. Taxonomy (NCBI): domain Eukaryota; kingdom Metazoa; phylum Arthropoda; class Insecta; order Trichoptera; family Phryganeidae; genus Agrypnia; species Agrypnia vestita. Next base: position 5,759 of record JADDOH010013763.1, read on the forward strand.
TGAGTTGAAAATGGAACGACAGGTCACAACAGGATTTCTCTATTGGGAAAAAATTACGTTTTTCAAATTCGATACGCGGCCGTCGATAAATAAATTATTTTGTGCCTGTCGGATATGTGCGTCCGCGGCCCAGGGGGGGTTAAAATTTAAAAAAAAAATCAACACGATTTTGGGAGTTCAATATTTTTACTATTCAGAAACAGGAGGATTGTTTATTCAGATTGTGCCATTATCAACTGATAAACATAAAACATTTTAGTGAGTTTATATACAGAATTATTTGGTGAAATTATGGGAAATTAATGCAGTTAATGGTTTTACAATTATACCATCTGAATAGGTAATTAAATGTTAACTATAAAATACATAAGTGGAAATAACAATTGGTACTTAACCTGTCAAGGGTCCGAAAAATTCCAAATGAAATAGGCATGGGCCAGAGATTTTGTGAATTGTTTATGATTTTTATTTTTACGAAAAAAACATGAAAACATGCGTATATTTAAAAAAAACATACACATTCATATTATTTTATCGTTAGTGACGAAATGCAATGATTTTTTTTTGGAAAAAATAAAAAAAAAAAATCTTTTTTTGAATGCCGATAATGTTGCCAGCCCAACATTTTTCGAAAAATAATAATTATTTTTTGTTTACTACATACCTAAAAATCTTCTTCTGTATGGTATATTTTGTTGCACGGCACAACACAAAAAATAATGTAAAACACTAAAACACTCTACGCCACTGTTTCACTTTAAATTTTGATCCATATGATCCACATTCACAAACACATTTTTCAAAGAAACGCAACATAAATAATGTATTTTTAAATCACTGTGTGTATCAAATTGCATTACAAACCAATAAAAACCAAGAATATCGCGAAATGTATCGTATAGATTATCTGCGTATAGATATGTGTTGAAGTTGTGAAAGCCAAGCGCGAACTAACCCTTCCTGGATTCCTTCCAGAACGTTCCAAATATCACGTGATATTTGCATGTACCTCGCAGAGCGGGGACGAGAGAATCACGTGATATTTGCGTATATCTCGCAGAATCACGTGATATTTGCATGATATATTTGAATTTCGACCGTACAACACGAAGTCGAAGCGACATCTACAACTTATCTATACGATTTTTGATTGTTGATTTAAGCTATAATCCGCGATGTTTTTGAGTTGAAAATGGAACTACAGGTCACCACAGGATTTCTCTACTGGGAAAAAATCACATTTTTCAAATTCGATACGTGGCTGTCGAGAAATAAATAATTACGTTCTGGGTGCACCGGTGCGTCCTGGCCCCTGGGAACAGTCGCGCCCCGCCGCACGGGTGCGGCCTGGCCCCAGGCTCATTAATTTATTATTGGTATTCCCCAAATTATCAATTATCGGGAAAGTCTAATATCTATCTTATATTATTTGTATTTATTCAAATATCCTTGTTATTAACATGGATATTTGTTATGTAAAGTAAAATATATTGTTTAAAGATAATATTATGTCACCAATATTTTAAAAATTCAAAAAGAGACACGTTTTCCATTTAATTAAATTTTATTCGTCATCACTTTCTGATGCTATACATATTTTTATGCGTGAGGCCAGAATGAAATTGCTGACAATTTTTGGCCATCTTAATCATGCTTAACATTTTTTACAAACACCAAAGGAGCTAAATTAGCTTTTGTTTCCAATGAAGATTTCAAATTAAGCTTCATTGGAACCGCGATAGATCAAAATGTCATGTAATAAGAGAATCGAGCGCCAAATGGAGATTTGGATTTGACAAAATAACGTCAACAATTCAGTATTGAAAAATAGAAATTGAATTATTTTACTTTGTGTTATCATAATTAATATTGGTTAATCAAATTTATCAAAGCTATTAAAGTGTATTTGTGAGTTTGCAGCACAAGTAGACATGCTTAATGCGATTTTTTATGGTAAACAGATGGAGTCACAGAAGTTCTTAGCGGAGAATAGTGCGGCAGTGTATATTGCGCGTGTGGAGGCTCGCATTGCAGAAGAAGGTGAGCGCGCTAGACATTATCTCGATGATACTACAGAACCTAGAGTCGTGGCTGTGCTGGAGCAGGAACTTATCAAACATCATATGAAGACTATAGTTGAGGTAAGAATACCTGTATATTACAGACTGCTTTGTTCCAAATTTTATAAATATCTTTATTAAAAATATTTTTAACGAACAGTAGATCCCTGTTAATTCTATCGAGTTGTCGGAAAAGGCATGATTGCAGTTTGGCAACAGGTAGCGCGTTCATTTTTGAGGTACCTAGAATCATTAATATCTATGTTATACTGTGCCATTTGACAGTTCGCGCTTCATTCTAAAAAAAAATGAGTGATTTAATTGATTTTTGGAGATTTTACAACAGGAGTAAGATGGAGACCAAACTTTGCATTTGTGTCATATTTTACAGTTTTACTTCCGAAAAGGGAAAAATGCACGTTAGCTTGTGTAAAGTTGAATAAACTTAAGGTGACAATTTTCTACAAGAGAGTCGGTCAGTGCCTGGTTTCTGGTTTTCAAATTTTTGTGCTGGTGATTTTGATCTCAATGACGTTCCTCAGTCAGGGAGGCCAACCAAGGTTGATAATGACGAAATTAAGGCATTAATCAAGTCAAACCTATTTTACACAGCAAAAGAGACTGCAGACACATTGAACATCCATCATTCAAGTATTCATAAATATCTGCAATATGCTCATTACACGCGAGGAAAATGATAATTATTTGAAGCGACTAATGACTGGTGAAGAGAAATAGATTGTTTACAGCATGGTGCGCAAACGATCTTCGTCCCGACATGATGGTTCGCCTCAAATGATATTGAAAACAAAGATTCATCAGAAGAAGCTTGTGCTCTGTGATAAATGTGGTGAGATTTTAGAAGCTTTAGAAGCTAGAAGAAGAGATTTTTCGAGCTCCTACCAAGGAACCAAACAATCTAATTGAATGTGTACTGGCGACAATTGGACAGTTTGAATGAGTCTTATAATCCAGGAAAGTCCAGAGCTAATCGTAAAGGAGTGTTATTTCATCACAACAACGTGCGAGACTACACATTAAGACAAGTTTGATAACTCTCCAAAAATTATTACAGCCAGGATGGAATGTGTTATCGACGTGTGTATACTCTCTTGACCTCAGATTTCTATTTGTTTCGCGCTCTTCAAAATTTCTTGCGTGGTAGAAAGTTCACCAAAAGATAGCAAATGGTTATCGAACAAAACGGGTAGTATATCATTGATTGATCTTTGTTCTATATAAATAAATGAAAAATAGAAAAATGTGTCATGATTTTTCTTACCACCTAATCAATTCTAGGTGCCAAAAAAATATTTGATTATGCGGAACCACATTAATTTGAAATTAAAGATATCAACAAAAAAATTCACGGAAAAAGCTATTTTTTGTGAGAATTTCGTGAAAAACATTATTACATTATTTTTTCATATTTCAAGAATTATGTTGAAAAAACAATATGTATGTATTTATTTTACTATTACATACCTACAAAGATTTCGCCATTTCTAGTATGAATGTATCTGATGTTGGCATATTTGCAATTCTCACTTGAAAATGAAAGTTTTTTTTTCCTTATTCTTCATGCTTTCATTGATCATTATTGAAAGGTGTAGAGTTTATTGAATTTATGGAAGGCTTCAACCGTCATCATGAGGTAGTGCCATTTTCCCTTAATTGTCTGTTAATTATTATTAAATTGTATTTAGATGGAAAACAGTGGTGTCGTGCACATGCTACGCAACACAAAGACAGCGGAGCTGTGTTGCATGTACCGGCTCCTGGGGAGGGTGGCGGGGGGGCTCCGTGCTGTGAGCGAGGCTGTTAGCGCTCACCTGAGGGAGAGGGGCCGGGCTCTCGTGCAGGACCACCAAGAGGCTATCAATGCCATCACCTATGTACAGGTAATGATGAGTCTTTATAATTTATACGTTTAAAATATATAATGTACAATTTCTCTCAATCTGTGTTAAACAAGGTTCTAAGGATCCTTCCATTCATTCTACTATTTATATTTCCAGAATCTGCTGGACCTGAAGGACAGATTTGACCACTTCCTCCACAACTCTTTTAATAATGACAAGATTTTCAAACACATGATAGCCTCAGACTTTGAATATTTCCTAAACTTGAATCAAAAGTCACCTGAATATTTGTCACTTTTCATTGATGATAAATTAAAGAAGGGTGTGAAAGGGGTAAGTAAATATATATTTTTACATTCACGAGTGCGTATATACATACCGTGAAATGGGAGAACACGATAGATGGAACTTTGGATTGCAAGTAACTTGGTCTATGAGTTTTTTGCAAAACAAGCAAAGCATTTTAATAAATTTTTATATGATGAACGGATGAGGTCTTGTTTTACGAGTATATAGCCTAGTGTCTCGTGATTACATTGAGCTGATGGTTCTTCTTTCTCTCTCTCTCTTACTCCTAACCATCCGTTGACCAAGTGTACGTGTGTGAGCATTGCCTGGAGCTTATCACCGACAAACTGATAAGATCTGCTTCACAAGCAACAGCGAGAGTTAATAGAATAGATGTTGTCTGAAAAGGAGCAGGAGAAAAAGGAGGAGGAATCCCTCAGGATCCCAGGAGGAATGAGTTTTGCGAGAAATGTGAAAAAGTGCATTCTGTAAAAAAGTACTATCCAAATAAAATTGTAGCAGTGATAGTGATGAATCTTAAAAGGAGACAAAAGCAAGTGTCATTGGATGGGTTTCCATTAGTGACAGTAAAATTCATCCTACACAATATAAAATTAAAAAAAAAAAATTATATATGTTCATACATAATTAAAATGTACATATTTTGTATTAATCATTTTTATATGAATATTTTTTGGTTGTGGAACGGATCGCCTGAGTTTCCATTATTTCTCATGGGTATCAAAATTCACTTTGATATTCAAGTACTTTGAATAATTAACACGTTTCCAGAATGAATTACATTCATTCAATCCAAAGTTTAACTGTATATACCTATATATTTTTTGACTTTTAAATTTAGTAAAAATTATTTAAAAGTTACAATATAAGTCCACTCCATTGGTTTCCTCCAACAATACAAATTTAAAGTTTTTTTTTTTATAATAAACATGGCGTGTGTTTTGTATTACAGATGAGTGAACAAGAAATAGAAGCTGTGTTAGACAAGACAATGGTGCTGTTCCGTTTCTTGCAAGAGAAGGATGTGTTTGAGAGATATTACAAGCAGCATCTCGCCAAGAGGCTTCTCCTTAACAAGTCTGTCTCCGACGACAGCGAAAAGAACATGATCTCTAAGTTAAAGGTTATTTTTATAATTTTTCTTCATTAGCGTATCATTTAATACACAAATTCTAAAGATCCCCTCTGATAGTAATCTTGTTATTAATGAATATTTGTTTTTAAATTAACTTGAGTTGTTTGAAGTAGTGTGCTTTGCATTTTTTATATTTAAAAATAGTTTTAGCTGGGTTAATTGGATCTTCTTTTACATCTATAAATTATTACTTGTAGACTTTACATATCACGGGATTAATATATGTTTTTTTAAATTTTCCGTGTAGTTGGAAAGTGTGTCGCTTAGTAAAATAAGAGACGAACTGTCCTCCTCTCCCTCGCCAACTCTCTGAAGCTCCTACTATCCTTTACCATCCTGCAAAATCCTTTCTTGTGTCAGTTCAGTAAGTCTGATTTCCATCATCGTTACATTTGTTTATTTGCAAATTGTTGTTAAGGGCGGGTGCATCAACTTGGTTTATAGTAATCAATGGGTTATAGTTTGTTGTAATAGTTCGTTTAAAGCATAGTTGTTTGATTGGTGGAAAATTCAAAAATCTATGCTTTAAAGGAAAGATTACACTATAAACCAAGTTGATGCAACTGGCTCTAAGGCATTGAAATTATATAATATTGAGCAAAAGAGAATTTTGCAGAGTCAAATGATAAATGAACAACTAACTATATTATGTAATCTGGGGATCACATCACCCCCGCCTTTTGCTTAAAGTCGCTTGTGTATTTCTGTTGACAATCATTATCTATTGCATTGTGGTGTATATGGACTGAATGTGAACAAGAATTTAAAATTAATCATAATTTAATAATTCATACACAATAAATTATTTTTTTCCGTGAATCATTTCCACACTATGAAAAATTATTTATGCTCAGCATCTATAGTGCACTATCTATCCTATCTATTTAGTAAATCCTAAAAGCGTGGAACTCTTTACAGTGATTAGAACTGTACAGTGGATTAGAAACATTATTTAAAAAAAGACTGAAAATGCAAAAAGTCATCCATAAGTTTGCATAACATTTTT
>JADDOH010013764.1:0-18817 GCA_016648135.1 Agrypnia vestita
TATATATATATATACACACTAAATTAATGCTGTAACAATATTAATGTCAAAAAGACTGGCAAATGCGGCTATGTAGCGCACAATTTTCAGTGTCATTTTTAAAACGATTAGCGATTTGTTTGGTTTGATCGACAGTTGGAAATGAGTTCACGCGTGTTGAGGAATGTCCTTATTAGTGATGAACTTGTATAGTCGGTGTCAGCCAAGATAGTCGGGCAGCGAGAGACTTATCAGCGTGCTCCAATTACTACCATTTTTACAATCCCTTATCATTACTAAGTTCAACCGGCTCCGTTCATGGAGGCATTGAATAACCAACGATAAGGCGGTTACGACAGAACAGCATCAATATAATGATAATGCCGGCTTATTCAAGTTTACTTCTATTGCAGAATGGGCTGTGTCCCCAAGGAGTATTTGAGTACAAACGTTGGTCTCGGAGAACTGTCATCTTCTTCTCCTAGTGTCGTGTCTGGTCCCCCCAACGTAGACTATCACTTGAGGGTAGATCTTCCGTAGCGGCTCGAAACAGCTACGGAAATTTTTAGTCTACTGGTTTCGAGACGTACCTGTCTCTTCGCCAGGACAACCACTACACTAGCATATAAATAGCACTACACACCACAACCATAGTATTATTCACTCACTTAGCACCTTTCCAAAATATTCCTTGATTTTTTTATTATTTTTATTTTTTTTATTATTCATTATTAAATTTATACATTTTTTCTATTATTATAGATCATGTCAAGCCTTGTACAGCTTGTTGGCACGATTCTTTTCCATTTATATTTAGTTATAGGTATAATTTACGGTATAATTTATTTTTGCAAAACAAAAAGCAAAATTCAAATTTCACGAGTGTTCCAAATATTTTTCCATTCAAAATTTTCAGTATTTAAACTATAAGTTGTCGAGTTCTTACTTACATAAAATAATAAAGAAAACACACCATTTCATTTTCTAAGCAGGTGCTTTATATAAAAACAGTTCCAATTTTGAAGACATTTTCATTATACTGCATCGCCAAATTATTTGATAGATGTTTCGGAGGAAACAATTTTTCTTTAATACCTAGGTTTAGTAAATTAAAGTGCGTATAGATTTAGTAAATTAAAGTTAATGGCAGTTAAGCAACAAGTAGTAAAAATGTAGTCTTAATATATATAACGAAAATCCGATTAGTTCCGTCATATTATCGAGATAGCCTAAGGGCGTAATTGATTCGGCGTCGGTGCGATTTTAGGCTTCCACAAACAAAATGGAAAATTCTGATTTCTTTTATTTATTTATTTATTTATTTAATTTTTATGGAAGACCAACAGCACAAAAAAAGCATAGAAAACATTGATACAATATAGATGGCCAATTACAGGTCTCCACATTTAGAAATATTTCAGTAATGATAAATATTTATGATATACTAAGGCATATTAATTATATAGAAAGAAATAATAAAAAATTTAAACAAACAGAAATATGTCAGTAATGATAAACATTTATGATATACTAAGGCATATTAATTATATAGACAGAAAGAATAAAAAGTTTAAACAAACAGAAATATGTCAGTAATGATAAATATTTATGATATACTAAGGCATATCAATTATATAGAAAGAAATAATAAAAAATTTAAACAAACAGAAATATGTCAGTAATGATAAACATTTATGATATACTAAGGCATATTAATTATATAGACAGAAAGAATAAAAAGTTTAAACAAACAGAAATATGTCAGTAATGATAAATATTTATGATATATTAAGGCATATTAATTATATAGAAAGAAAGAATAAAAAATTTAAACAAACAGAAATATGTCAGTAATTATAAATATTTATGATATACTAAGGTATATTAATTATATAGAAAGAAAGAATAAAAAATTTAAACAAACAGAAATATGTCAGTAATGATAAATATTTATGATATACTAAGGCATATTAATTATATAGAAAGAAAGAATAAAAAATTTAAACAAACAGAAATATGTCAGTAATGATAAACATTTACGATATACTAAGGCATATTAATTATATAGACAGAAAGAATAAAAAGTTTAAACAAACAGAAATATGTCAGTAATGATAAATATTTATGATATATTAAGGCATATTAATTATATAGAAAGAAAGAATAAAAAATTTAAACAAACAGAAATATGTCAGTAATGATAAATATTTATGATATACTAAGGCATATTAATTATATAAAAAAATTTAGTACATATCTACGCACGTACTATAACATCGCAGCATTTTCCGGCTGAATAAATTCTCAGAATGAAAATACACCTACTTCGGCTTTCTAAGCACCGCAACCACGTGGCGGCCGCCCGGGTGCGCGGGCGCCGCTGCCTGAACCCAGTACCTACCCGCCCGCGCGGGCGCAGGCCGGAATGCCGATTCGGTGTTGCACAACCCGCCGACCGAAACACTGACACTGAATTCGGCAACTTGACTTTACCGACCCACCCACACACAGACGCGGCACGCACGCAGAGTGGGAGCCGCTTCGCTCGACGCGCTGCTTCGAATCCAATTTGCCGCCTTTTTGTACGAATAATGCGATTTCTATTTGCGTTTTTTGTATTTTTTTTATTGACGCAAGACACCGCTACGTGAGAGGAAAAGTTGCAGAAAAGGATTTAGGAGAGATCATTAAATGATGGGTATAAAAGCAAAGGCAGCAATATTCAAAAATTCAAGAAAATGGTTACTTAATTATGATACAGCTTGTTGGTCTTGTGGTTAGTACTCTCGCTTCGTGATCCAAAGGTCGCGAGCACCTCACTCCAGATCAGCAAGTTAGTCCCATTTTCATAGCACAAGCGTTAAGCATCTCTATTTAAAAAAATTACTGATTTCGAGATTTTATAGTAAATATAAGCTAAATCCCTAAAAAAATCATGTTTTCAAATCACTATTAAAAGCAAAGACGACAATATCTTCGAAGTTTAAAAAGCAAAGTCAGCGATATTCAATTCAACCAATCAACCCCCAAGGATATGTCACGTGACATATTGGTCGCTACTAAAGAGAAGTCGATTTCATACTGATACATCGTGGCAAAGAAAGAAAAATCCAATTATGTATACCTACACCAAAATAAGCAATCTCCACTGTTTGGTAGCGAACACAGCAACATCCATATTTAAAGGTAATCGTGCATAAAAGAAAAACTGAGGCAGTCGATTTTAATCATAAAAAAATTATCAATAATATATAATTTTTTACAAAAAACCTCGCTTGCCATTGCTTGAACACAAAAATGAAGTAATAGCAATATTATTAATAACATTTGGATAATTTAGTGAGTACATACTCACCTCAAGGGTTCAACGCACATGAAAAATATTTTGCAAATGAACCACTGGCTAAAAAATTATTTAATATTATTTATATGCTGGATAATAGAATTGACAGATAAAACTTTGTTTGAGAGTCAGGAAAAATTAGGCATTTTCGCGGACTGGAAAACATTAGGTATTATGTACAATTGTAAATTGTAACAGTGTGATTCTATAATGATTTTCTAAGTGCGTCTTTGGTTGTTTTTTGAACTGTGGTAAGCTGTCTGTTTGTTTCAGATTGTTTGGTAGGTTATTCCGTAACTTAACTCTGGCCACAGCGAAAGAAAAATAGAACGATGCGGACAAGTAAGTAAGAGTAAAACAAGTAAAAAGAGTAAAAGTAAAAACTAAACAAGTAAGAGTAAAAGATAGTAAACTCAAATGATGTTCGGCTCATGTGAAAAATTGCATTATTGCCGCTCAGTTTTAGTCCTGGTATAACAATTCATGGTATCGTTAAGTTCGCCAAATTCTTTCCTGCATGTTGTATTTTTAAGTAGTATACTTCATATGTCGACGACAGATTCTGATACCCTCGAAACTAGGGAAATAAGTATATTGTCACGTGTCGTCGCTGTACGATCGATTAATCAATAAATTATTCAATAATCAATAATAGATTTATTGAATATTGAATAATTGATTAATCGATCGTACAAGGTCACTTATCACTATTAAATGTAACGCTTTTCCTTAAATTATATTCGCTTTAACACTTTATTCACTATTTACTAGAATATTCCATCCAATTTCCGCACTTATTAATTTCGCTTCGGTTTATTTCGCTATGTAAGAACTTTCGAACTGTCGAATTACCGCTCGCTTGGCACCACTGGCCTCTCGCAACTCGCCGCTACCGCTCGCTTGGCCAGCCTGGCCCGCAGCTCGAGACTGCCTTCGCTTTGTTATCGCCTGTCAAACGCGCGCGCCCAAAAACAACTCACCCCTTACTCCCATGTGCCGTATTTATATTGGCTAATGCTGTTATCTAGATGTTTCCAGTGTTTCCTCGCAAGTTCTCGTAACTTCCAGATGTTCCTGGAAAGTTGCAGACGTCTCTCGAAAGTTGAAGGCAATTGTAGACCCTTCGGTAATATTGTGCCAACTTCAAACAACCATCACTTGACAGAAGTGCGTCATTCTTTTTAGCCTCGTTACAATATATTATAGATGTCTCATAGAGATTAAGCTTTTTTAATTATTTTTTTATTCAATTTATACATATTTTCTATTGTCATAGATCGTGCCAAGCATTGTACAGCTTGTCGGCACGTTTTTTTCCATTTTCTTGCATAAGTACCTACATTGCATATTTATTTATAGGTATAATTAACATAGGAAGAAAAATATATAAAAGATAATACTCTTGAAGTTAGGCGAATGATAAGCGATATGAAATTTCTTCACAAAATACTTAAAAATCGCATAGATTCAAAGAAGCTATATTTTTATTTCGGAAAGTAGGTATGGAAATATTTTTGGGTCTTCATAGGGATTACGACCTATCGTACGGTTGATTTAAGTGATCACTTTACACAATGTAACGTTCACCATTCCACCCATTGATAGACCACCACATCTATCAAATTTTTGTAAGTTTTTTGTTGAATATGTTTAAGTCACAACTTGTTTTGTATGCGAGTTGTATTTTTACTACCGACACCTGCAGTCCAAAGCTTTTTCATTCCCGTAATCCAGTGGTCGGCAAACTTTTTAACCAAAGAGCCAAATACCTATGTAAATTACGATTAAATTTTTTTTGTCAAATCTGTTAATTGATTCAGTAATACTTTACTATAATTTTAGCACTTCATTAAATTACGGGCACGCTGAATAAAACTTAATTTCATAACTAATAAATATTAAATTCATTGATATTATTCATGACATATAAAAATATAGCTTCGACTCTGTGAGACAGCTATAATATATCTTGGTTAATGATGTCCCCCTGGGGATAAAATCCAGTAGGTATTGTGTTATTGAAAATTTTGGACATTCAAAAAATATTCTGAATAGAGAAATAAAATATAATAATTCTCAAGTAGCGATAACATGGTTTATAATTGCTTCGCATTTTAATTATCAAAATATAATCTTTTTTTTTAATGAGAATTGAGATGGTTTGTTCACGTAGAACGCATGAGCGAGGAAAGGATGGTTAAGAAAATATAAAAGGTATTAGGAATAGAGGGCGTCCGCGAAAGACCTGGCATGATCAGACCCTAAAGCCCGGTCGCCGAATAGAGAGAATTTGGAGCGTGACAGCAACATAATTGTGCGTGAGAGACGAGGATACGAAGCGTAGGGTCAATGTACGAAATTCTCTCTGTTCGGCGACCGGGCTTTACAAGTATTGGAGAATGGCCCTGTTAAAAGCGTCAACAACCGTAGAGCATGCATGATGTATGAATATTGCCGAAGCAAAAGTAGTGTGCCAAAATAGAGGAATATGGCTTCTATCCTCTCTGCCTACCCCTGCGGAGAAACGGCGTGATGGTTAGTTAGTTGGTTACCATTTTTTTACTCCCTTTATATTAACTCGTGGGGTCTGCTTGCTTGCTTGCCGGCTTGCCGTCAAAAAGAACTTTGGATCGATTTTTGACCCTTTTCCCGTGATCCAACCGAGCTGAAACTTGGCAAGTAGACTCGTGGCGAAGATCAAGAAGAACTATCAAATTTTCGTTAAAAAAATTAATAATTGTAGTATAATTTTGGATTTTTTGAAATTTCATTGCTTTTTTTCAAATTGGAATCATCACAAAAGTTTGATTAGCAACGGCGCCGGCGGCCCGATAACGTCGCAGAATATTTTCTAAATTTCAATTACTCCGTCGGTATACATGATAGGTACTTCTAGTCTAAGAGGTCACGGGATTTTTCATAAATGATGTCGGTCATAAATGAGTGGTTGCGTTTCAGAGTTATGATGCGCGCAAGTCACTGCATTGCTGCGAAAAAAAAACGATTACAGAAATGGTCAGTTTTAGTACCTAGACGCCATACTTTAAAAAGGTACTAAAACTGACCATTTCTCTGATCATTTTTTTTTCGAAACAATGAAGCCTCTTGTAAGCTCTATAACTCGAAGTTGCAACCACTGAGAGCAGGCAGACCGACATAATTCACCTTAGGGGACTACTCTACAAACTATGAAAGTAAATCTAACCGTATCCTTGTTCGTTATGAAAAATCCTGTCACCTCTCAGGGCTGGTCTTATAAACGAAAGACCAAATTTCCGTTAGTCAATCGACAATATACTAACGGATGGCCGTTCGTTTATAAATGTTACCGATGCTCGTCTTATAAAACTTTTTTTACCGTCCGTAAGTATCGCAATATCGCACTGCTCTTGTCTATGATTTTAGAGCTGTCAAAAGCGAATTATATCTCTTTTCTATCTAAAATTTCTCGCTCGCATCAGATTTTTGGGATACTTCCCACAACACTACATTGGTAATAGCCTTTAAAACCCCAACTTAGTCTGAGCAGCTAATAATATTGATCCTAGAGCATAGAATCTCGAGGCAACAAGCAATTTTGTAGTTGGTGATAATGTCAGATTCCTACGGATGCGCCTTTTTACATTGTTCCCAATATCTTCTAGAAGCTCATATAAGCTCTTGAGCAGACCTTTTTGACAAGCGAAAGCGGTAGATAAAATCTGCGTCATCTAAAATATTAAAATAATCTACTCGTATATTGAACATTCTTTGTCGTCGAGTTTGTTATTTATCCGACGAACTTGAATACAATAATAGCTCGACATCGTTATGTGAAAATATTTTTCCTTGAAAATGTAGCAACAGTCAGCACGGTATATATGTACATATTAAACAAACAGCATTAAACGCAAATTGACAGCGGACCTAACCTTAAAAAATAATACGTCAATATGTCATACTTCTGTCAGTTTCAACTAACGGACGGTAAACTGGTGGTTCGACTGTCGGTATCGGCCATCGGTAAAATTTTACTAAAATTTGATTAACGGATTGTTATAAGACGAAAAAAGTGACGTTTGTATCAAATTTCAGTTTATTTGGTCTGAAATTTAACTAACGGACGTTTATAAGACCGACCCTCAGTCTATTCACTATGAATGTCGAAAATCTAAATTGACTGACAAATGTTTTTAGAATTTAATCTTCAAAGCATGAAGTGTCTTATCAAAGCTCAAAACACGTGACATTTTAGAAATATATTAAATTACTGTAAGTTTAGTTTTATGTTATATGTTTTAATTCGTCTTTAATTGTTGTTATATTTTACAAAGAAAGGGAGTTTAATAAAAAACTTGGTTTTTATGGGTTAGTTTTTTAAAATTTTAATGTACTTTTGGATGCCTCGAGGTGGTGTAACCCTTTACATAAGGTTAACCCAGCCAGCGTTCTCTGTAACCATCTGAACAAATACGTAACAAGTAACAATAGACTATTCCTCTGCTGCCTGCCTTTCACCAAGACACGGCCAGCGGCCAGGGAGCTGACGGCGCATCGCCTCTTCATGGAGTCCACCATGGCCCGGTTGTTTCAAATTGGATTAAAATAAAATGTTGTTATTAATATTATTAATATTCAAAGCATTAACTTTCTGGTTAGACATTATAACAGAATGTTAGTTAACTTAGTAAAAACTACTACCAGATTTAAGGTCTACCGGTTTCGAAACGTGCCCGTCTCTTCGTCAGGACCAACACTACACTACTATATTCACAACACTATACACCACAACCATAGTATTGTTCAACCTTCACCAATATTTATCACACGCGTGTTAATCTTGTCAGAGACAAGCATGCACTAACTAGCCTACAGAACAATCAGGAATCTTTTGTGAAAGTTAAATTAAAGAAAGGGCTGTATGGAAAATTGATTTGGTTATTAATTAAAGGTGCTTTATTATTCACCGCTTCCCTGATGTAAAAAAATTCTAAATTATTTAATTTTTAACCTTTATTATTGGTATTTAATATTTTCACCCCTGTTTTTGAGTCAAATTTATGATTATTTTCTATGAGGTGGTTTGCAAATTCGAAAAAATTGTTGTTATATGTTCTTTGCTTCTAGCATTAAAATTACGAGATGTCCTTCCAATATAATGTCCATCATATTATGTTGGTCCTGACGAAGAGACGGGTACGTCTCGAAACCGGTAGACCTTAAATCTGGTTGTGGTTTTTACTATGTTAACTAACGTTCTGTAATAAAATTTCGTTTAAAGCATAGATATTTACGGAAACGGATCGTTTGATTGGTGGAGAACGCAAAAATCTATGCTTTAAACGAACTTATACTTTAATCCAACTTGAAACAACCGGCCCTAACTTTAATAATTTAAAAACACTCCTCGCCGAAGACAATTTTTAAACTTATCGAATCGCTTTCAATTGCGAGATAATGAAACCATCACACTTGGGACGAGTAATAAATTATAGATGTGCACACGTACCTACTTGCGTATACCACAAATTACTCATGAGAGATATGTCGATAAAAGTTTTGCATTTGTCAATTTGATCGTAAGAACTGCAACTCTTTTTAAATCAACATGAATTATAGAAGTCTCACAGAGATGAAGCTATTTATGTGAAGGATCACTCTACACACTCTCTACACTCTGTGGATCTATATCTCGAATGTTTTAAATCGCTTATCGATTGTTCTTTAATAATAATAATAATAATAATAATAATAATGATGATGATGATGATGATGATGATGATGATGATGATGATGATGACGATGATGATGATGATGACGATGACGATGACGATGACGATGACGATGACGATGACGATGACGATGACGATGACGATGATGATGACGATGACGATGACGATGACGATGACGATGACGATGACGATGACGATGACGATGACGATGACGATGACGATGACGATGACGATGACGATGATGATGACGATGACGATGACGATGACGATGACGATGACGATGACGATGACGATGACGATGACGATGACGATGACGATGACGATTAAGAAAACCATTTGGTTTTCTTAAATTGCCTTTATTCGCTTAAACCTAAAACTAATTTCAGATTAACTTACAAAGTAATTTCGTGGACTTAAAACCTAAACTATATTTACCAACATTTTTTACGAACGTTCATTGCTGATCTCAATCTTGTTGTTGAAATTCCAGCAAGTTACGGACAGTGGATGTTCGTTCATCAATGTTGTTATTGCAATTCCACGAACGGACGGACGTGCATTCGAAATTAGGAGAGTTGATCTTTCATTTGTGCGTTTTCACTAATCAAACAACCCATCTCCCTAAAAATCTATGCTTTAAATGAGAGTGGACTGCAGCCCAAGTGCTTGTTTGATCAATAGCTACATTAGTATTTAAGCAAAAAGCATAGATTTATACGGAATCGGGTGTTTTGATTGGGGGAAAACGCAAAAATCTATGCTTTTTTCTTAACAATTAGGTACTCTTAGAGCAGGAGCCAGCGACTGCTAGAATTACGTTATAGTATCAAAACTTAAATATTTTCTGTAGTAGGTTCGGATATTATGACATTTGAGTTAGGGAGATTTTGGCAGATAACAGGTGACACGAGAACAATTAAATGTGTAAGTAAAATGTTAAAATAAAAGGTATCAATAGATACCTTGTATTTTAACAAATTAATAAATTTGTTAAATAGCGGCCCAATAAAATATATAAATTCAGATTTCTTAATATAACGCAAATGACATGATTATTTATAGAGCTGCAAAGCGCCTGTCGGAAGAAATGACCCGCGAAAAGCGTATGTCAATCATTTATATGAGCGCATAGTACTGTCCCGCTGAACATATTAAAAAATCAGGTTTTTGTACTTGCATTACCTGTTATTTGCCAAAATCCTCCGAACTCAAATGTCATAATATCCAAGCCTGCTTACCTGGTATAGTGCACATGTACAGAAAATATTTCAGGTTTCATACTATAACGTAAGTCTGGCTGTCGCTGGCTCTTACTCTATCATAAAGTATTGATACACATGCTTATTAGTGGCTCGTGAACATGCGCAGTTTGACCTTTTTTAGTCCTTTTTTATTAGTGGCATGTGTGTACGCACATTGCTAGTAATAAGCATGCTCGTTAGTGGCGTGCTCAAAAATCAATCGCCGGTTGATTTATGCAAGCTAATGTCGTTCACAATGAGAAGGGGTATCTTTTGAGCATGTGTGAACAGGCTTGCTTATTATGGGAATGCTTATGGAAATATGGCGCGTTGGGGAGATGATAAAACATTACTTTTCGTGACTTATTATAGGAATCACGAATGTCTGTGGAATACTCGGTCTCCGCTATGTAAAAATAATATAGCAAGAAATAATGTTTATGAAACTTTATTAAAAGACATGAATGATTCAAATCTTACAAAAAAAATTATAAAAACTATAATCAAAAATATTTTGATTTATTGGTTCACTTGAATTTTCTATTACAGTTTGCAAAGTTTCAATTTTGAACTAGTTCCTCTCTATTTTATGACAAGAGCATGCCACTAATAAGCATGTGTGTTTGATTGTTAGCTTTGAGCATACTTATTTACGAGCTAATAATGAGCAAGTGTGTACAGTTGTTAGGGCGTGCTAGTTTTGAGCATGCTAATGAGCATGCCAGTAATAAGCATGTGTATTTGTACCTTTACTCGTGTTCAAACAACCGGCCCTAAGTTGTGTTACTTCTGCGAACATAGAAGATCATGGCGTCTAGATGAAGCGCGGTGAGAACTCCCGAACGCTCGCATTCAATTTTCGCCACGTTCTAGTGCGGGCAGTCATCGTTCGTAAGTCACCGGCGGGTCCGTGCACTTCCCTGATGAAATGCAACATGGCGGCGGGCGGCGACCAATAGCAATGTAGCGTGACCTTTGCCTAGCCCCCCTCCCCCGCCGCCCAGCCCGCCCACGCCGCGAGCTGCTAGAAATATCGCGCGGCTCGAAACGGCTAAACTTGCCGGGGATCCGAATGATTTTTCAATTATTTTCAAAATGGGTGACGTCGCACCGTGACGAGACGAAACGTCGCTTGTACATTGAGGAAAACTTCAGAATATACATGTATATCAACCAATATTCTTCATTTCGCACCTTGAACGGCCATTGGCCATTATCGCTTTGTTTACTGCGACCCAGAAAAGCTCCCCAGTCTAATCCAACTTATTCTTCATTGATTTTGCTCCCCAATCTTTTCCTACATTATAATACTATTAAAATGAACTGACGACGTCACCCGTAAAACGATATAGAGCACATTTTAGGCTCTTCTGAGTTACGAACATATTCCAAAAACTTTAGAGGAATTAAAAGAATTAAAACCCGCCAAAACAACGGGTCCGATCACAGACTAACAAAATATGTAGTGTCGCGGGAGACAAGTGAAAAAATAACAAATTCATTGGACACGAATTCAATTTAAACACTATTCTTTAATTCACACTATTTTGCAATCAATCACTCGTTTATGAAACACTTTACTATCGCTTGCTTGAATATTCTGTTTTAATTCTTAAATATTTCACTTCGATTAACCGGCGCGTTGTTAATACTGCGGTCGGTTTTATCGCTGGTTATGTCGCGTCGGTTAAACGTCAAAACAATAATCATAATGTGCCGTGGCACTATCTCCGCTTTTTATATGAAACACGCTGGTTTTTCGAACCTCCGAGATTATTCTATACATTTCTAGTGTTTGCGAGAATGTTCCCGTTGCTTCCAGACTTTTTCAGACGCCTTCCGAATGTTACATTCAAATGTACTGGAACCTATTGTAATCATCGCGTTACAATAGGTTCCAGTACCTACATTTGAATTGTTTAAAAAAATACTAGGTACGGGCTTATAATTTTTGAAATAGTTATGAAAAGTTTAAACTAAAAGTATAATGTCTAAGTGAACAAATCACGCTTTATTAGAAAAAGGCGTGTTTACTGGAAGAGACTTGGTTTGGAAAGAAATTAAAGTAAAAAAATATTGTAAAAATAATACGTTTTGATTACTAAGGGATTTAATTATGCAAGAATAAATATATTAACTGGAGTGTAGGTAAATGTATCTAACATACACGTGGGGAACATTCTTTCATTTTGACCCAATGCCCTAAGACTGCCTAAAGATTGGGTTCAGTTCATCTCTGTACAATTGTACACTCTCTCGGTCTGATAGTAAGCAGCAGAAAGCTAAGTATAAAAACTTGTAAGTAAAACGTTAAAATAGAAGGTATCAAGGTATTGTTAAATAATGGCCATAAAAAGGCCAGAAAAAAATATAAAATTCAGGTTTGTTACTACACCATGATTATATATAGAGATTCAAATTCATCTGTGAAAAGTGTCGGAGTCTTAATTCACCTGATGAAGGAAACGGACGTTTCCGAAGCATGTAGTGTAACAAGTCTCAAATATAAAATAGTGGAAAAAAACAAAGTTCAGTGTTTTATATCACAATTTGTCTGAGTACATTTTAATTAATTAATTTAAGAATATTTTAAGTCGGGTTTGTTATTTTTGTGGTAAATTAATTTCCCGTTCTTTAATTCACACTAATTTTCACTAAAATAATCAAAAATCGCTGCACTTTTCGAGTCACACGTGATTTCGCACGTGAGAATCCACTCTGGACTTGTCTTTGGCAAATTCTCTTTTCTGTGGTCGCTTTGTCAAAAAACTCTCACTACTTGTCAAAATACAGCTCGCTCTCGCGCGCGCTTGTCATCGCTTTTATACCTGAATGTTGGTTCGCGATACATCGAGGACGTCCGACCGGTTTCTCCATTTCTACAGACAAAAAATACATCTAGTAACAGAAGATATTTCAGGTTTGACACCACAATGTAAGTCTGGCGGTCGCTGGCTCTTGGTCTATAAGAGGAACGTGCGAGCACTGGCCATTTTTAAAGGAAAAAACAGACATAATGCGTTCCCTCGTTTTGTCTTTTATTTAGTAGATGTCACATGATCACTATTTTTTACGAGTTTTAGCGGGAAAATGTTAAATAACTGCGTTTGGAATTTGGTATTTCTGTGAGTCTTTATTCATCGCCTTCCTCCACGGAACACGCCATGTTAGTAAGTTTGAATTCATAATAATGACGTTGTATGGAGGCAGCTCGGCCGTCACAATGTATGAGACAATCTCTGCACAAATAAATTACGGATACATTTGTATTCAGTTGTACGACGTTGATTGACATTCAGTGATGTTGTTTTCTTTACGATCTATTAGGACACGTCATAACCAATTTGACAGTTGCTTATTTATCTATGGTACCATATATATAGGATGTTTTTTCAGAGTTAAAGAACTTTCAAATGAAATAATTAAAATCGTGATAATAACCATAGCATTGGCTTTATTGTAAAGATAATTTTATTTCATTATGGGTTTACATATTTTTTTACGCTTCAACAGGCCAAGATGCTAAATTATAGAAGCGAAACACATCACACACCACCCAGGCTTGAGTAAATCACATTGACTAATTGTGACCTCACCGGGAATCGAACCCGGAACCATCGATGTGAGAAGCCAATGTCATACCCACTGGGCTACGAGGGCCGCCATATGATTACGATACCACAATTTTCGAAATAAATTTACGTAATTTGCACTCGTTGTTTTGGTGAAATGGCAAACCAAACTGAGCACAAATCTGCTGCCAGTCAAATTGGCTGTCGCTGAAAAAAGGGTTGCCAATTCGAAAAATAAATCTCTAAAAACATTCTTAATTTAAACATTAATGGAATGATTCGAATAAAGCCATTACCATGATTTATTATTATTATTATTTGACAGGCAGGCAGCTATTGCCGATGGGCCTGTGTCGTGTGCCTCTCAGTGTAATAAGCATCTAAAGTATTCTTGAACCCGTTGACTGAACTGGCAGATACAATTTCCTTCGGTAAACTGTATTGATTAGGAAGTGTGTTTTTTTGTGTTGCATTTCATTTTAAAGTTCTACACCTCTAAAAAACATCCTATATATGCGCAAATAATCGTACCTGCACAGTTTATTTTTATATGACATACAATTATGTAAGGAAATAATCGTATTGTATTTAAATAAAGAAGTTTTATGAACCCTTTTGTGGCAGCCCTAATCATAGCAGAATTATTTCGAATAGAGTTCCTTTTACAGCGATCACGTATGATCATGGCGAGGGGGAGTGGGGAAACTTCCCACTTGCTGAACCCCCCCTCCGGGCCACCGAGTCCCCCCAAAAACCCCCACACCCCCCCAATCCTCCCAGAGCAGTTAAAGTGCAAGCCGTAATGTTGTGCCACGTACGGCTAGAGCGACGTCGAGCCGGGCGGCCATTTGTAAAACGGCGTTGCATAATCATATTTGATCTTTGACTCAAATTACAAATAACTGATAATGCCGCCTAATTTCGGTGTTATTAAAACTTTGTATACACGAATTAAAATGCTGTTAGGATTTCTTTATTCTTAACCCAAGCCTAACTTATAACAAAATGACATTAGGTAAAAACATTTTTTTCGAGTCAAAATAGAGATTTTATATTAAAACGGTAGAATAAATTGTATTGTTAAACTGAAACAATGTTAGAATAAATGTCGTAGATATTAATAAAATGGAAATATACAGTTAAAATAGTTTGCGACGCTAAAATATTTTAAAAACGAAATCTATCATCACTGCCAAAGATACAAGTCCAAAGGTTGGACCGACGCTGAATCACCGACGCACAAAAATAGCCGAAAAATCGCAAATGTCATCTCGCTTTCACTGGTAAATCTTCGACCTTTTAATTCTTGTCGGCAAATTGGCCCGCCATTGTTGTGCGCGGCTCGCGCGGTCCGGATCGCGAGCAGAGAAAGTTGACCCAGTTAGCGGGCTCGGGTTGAACGACCGCGCGCCGCATCGCGTCGGAGGCGCTCGGCAATCTCCGGAGGCGGTCGGGGAGCGTGTTCGGAAAACTCCGGCGCCGGTCGCATCGCCGCGCGGGAAAAATGCACCCGCGCTGGGAAAAGCGCGCGGCGTTCGCGGTGACAGCAAAATGGATGCCTAAAATGAAAAGGATGACAACATAATGATTTTTTTGTACATCGGAACAAAATTGATTGATATTATTAAGGCTAAGCCTTTTAAAACAATTGCGCAATATATTTATGAATTAATGTCTACGTTTATAGCTAACACTTTTATCATAAGCAAATTCAAAGGGGAATTGATACATTACATGTTCATTTATATTATACAATTAATCAACAATATATAATAAAATATTATTACAATTGAGGACGTTAAATAAAGAAATGATTATGATTACGAATATTTTAGTTATTTTTGTCACTTCTATGTAGGTATCCCACTATACTCTACAGCTAAATAGTGTGACGGTTATTTAATCATTTAACGCACATTAATTTTATCATTATCTTTTGGTTTTCAATAATCTTTTAAAATAAAAAATATTGCTCTATTTTCATCCTTTCATAGTCTATGTTTTATCATTACAGCAAGATTAAAATATAGAAAATCAAAATAAAAATTTATCGCCATTTTCATTGAATATTTCATTTACTGGATCACGATTCAGACCAGATAATCTAAATAATAAGGGACCCAAAATGGGACGGCTTTTGAGAGTCAAATATCTCGTAGAGTATTCATTGAGATGTTTGAGATTAAAACTTAATTAATCTAGAATGCAAAATTATGAAACCTGGTAGCGGTTTTTACCCCCTATACATAAAATAAATACCTACATTCTAAAATACAGACACGGGACGAGCAAACTCATTGTACATAACCTAGAAAAAATATCCTTATAAGGAACTTTTTGTACATACTTATAAGGAACTTTTTGTGAGTTATGTGAATATGTTCGGTTTTGAATGGACACTTTTAGAATAGAACATAATCAAATAATTTTTTATTACTTACTAGATATTTATAATTGTTTTTCTGCTATACTGTGGGCAGGTAATTAATTAAATTATGTGTGTCTTACGTAGACACCAACAAATTTTTAAAAACTTTAAAATATTGCCTTACAAATGACATAGGTATCTATTATTGGCTTGTAATATTTTAAAAGTAATTTACAATCTGCTGTTAATACAATTATCTACGTGCGATGTGGAAACAATTGATATCATATTTATTTACGTGTTATTTTTGACCAAGTCTTCATAATATCATTAGGTCGCGTGACCGCCATTTTTTCAGCAATGTCGTATAATATAAGGAAAAACGATGATGGTACGGAAAATCCCACAAACTGGTTTTGTTGTAAAACCTATGTTATAGTATACTGATAACAGGGCTACAACTGTCTTTAGGTTTCCCGTGGAATCTAATATCAACTCTACAATAGAAAGTTAAATGGATGGATCAGAAAGTCATGTGAAAAGTCAATGCTGGTGGTACCATAACCAATGTTCATTTTTCATTCAAAACTTTTGAAATAACAATTATGAATGTCTTAAAGTGAAAGGCATTTTTTTATAATAATTTTATCTTTTTTATGCGAAAGTTATTGGGCCAAGAAAATTGCCTTATTACTTTATTTTATAATTTTAAATGTATCGTATGTTGCCCAGTTATCATATACTTAGGACTTAGGGCCAGTTGTATCAACTTGTTTTATAGTAAGTAACCTTTCATTTAAACCATTGAATAGTCAATGGTAGCAATAGTAGCAATAGCTAAGCAATAGTGCTTTTTCTACCAATCTCGTTTACACATGCACAATCGTTTTAACGAAAGATTACTTTGATCCAAATTGATACAACCGGCCTTTAGAAATATTTATCTGATTTAGATATTTGCGGGATAATTAATAGTAATTATAAATTAATTATATTAATAAATGTTGAACCTAAAATATTGTCCTGGGATCGTGTGCTGTGGGAGGAAAACAAAACACTGGAAAATAATTAAAATTTTACATAAATTAATTAACTGGCCACGAATTTAATGGGAGCATCGTTCTTTAATTCACTCTAATTTTCGTAATTCGCACTAATATCACTAGAATAATCTCTGCACTTTTGTCTATCGACAGGTCGTTCCGCTCAGTTTCGCACGTAAGTACTCTGGGCTTGTCTTTGGTGAATTCATTTTTCAATTATCGCTTTGTCAAAAAACTCTCACTTGTCAAAATATAACTCTGCTCTCGCGAGCGCTTATCACCGCTTTTATACATAAATGTTGGTTCGCGATACATAGAGAATATTCGAACGGTTTCTCCGTATTTCTAGTGATTACGGTATCTTCGAAAAGAGTACAATTCCAGATTCATGTGGACTGTTCGAGAGACTTCGATAATGTCTGGTCACCATTGTTTTAGACTCTCTACGATAATATTTTGCTAAATTAAATATTGTTAAATATTAGATACCTCACCATGCTTCCATCTTCCCTTTGTATTAAATATAGGTATCGATAAAAACGAAATAGAGATATAAGGCGATAATATAAGCTTAAAATAAAAATGGGATATATAACATATTGCTAATTTGAAGTTATAAATATTTTAATAGATTTTTTTACACCATTGAACTAATTTACCTTCACCCCGTTTCCTCGCAGGGGTAGGCAGGGAAGATGGAGAGCCCCAATCTTTTGTCCTGGCTTCTGCTCGTTGAGTGTGAGGCTTCTTTGATGAGAGTCTTCTAATAGCTAATCGCTTCATTCATATTTCTTACTATTACCTATTCACTAATTCGTTCAACATGACCAAACTACTGAAGAAAATCTATTTACACGGTTTTCTTTAGTTTCGCTTGTATGTTTGCTTGTCTCAAAATTTAATAATCGAAATATAAACAACTTCCCGACAGCTAGAACTCTGAAACATTCATAATTTGTGTAATTCTTATGACATTGTTTCCAACATGATTTTTTTTTTTGATATTTTGAGAGACAACTAATTTTAATATTTCATATGAAGAAAAAACAAAAATATCGCAAAAATAGACACGTGACTAAATATTTTTTAGATAAATTGTAGAAGTGTCACAGAGACGAAGCTATTTAAATAAGAATCGTGTACGAAAGGAGCTCTCTAGACCAGCGTTTCGTACCCCTTTTCAGCCACTAGGAAATCATACACAATTTTCAAGGACCCCTTAATAAAAAAAACAGCAATAACTTTCGGACCACGCCCCTCTAGTATCCGTAAACTTAACACAACGAAGCAATGCGCGTATTACGCACTTTACCCACACTAACTCAATTGCAAGCTTATATGAAAAGACCTATACTTCACTATCACTGTAGGCATGTATAGTGCACGTGGTGAACAAGCAAACAAAAAAGAAGTGGTAACAATTATCGACATATAGTAACATGAACATCCCAAATTTATGAACGAGTGTTGCGGTTATGTATATAATAAAACAAGGAACAATATTATTTGATCCTCTGAAATATAATTGATCCACTGTAGACGTGCACTTTAAAATTTTTT
>JADDOH010013765.1:0-63189 GCA_016648135.1 Agrypnia vestita
CCCTTTCTATGGTTCTTAAAGTAATGACTGACATTCAAAATGTATGGTAAAATTTTTGAAACTTTAAATTGTAATATCATATTTAATACTTATTATGTAAGCGTTAGTTATCTTTCATTTTGTAATCAGGACATTCAATTCTATAGTGAAATACTCATTTTCATTGTATATAAAATGGGACCATGATCTTGGATTATGCCAGTAATGTACCAAAATAACTTACCAGTCTAGAGTACAAACCAGCAACTTGTTATATTATAAGAAGGTTCGCATATTATGACATTTGAGTTTGGGGGATTTCGGCATATTACGGGTAATGCAGGTACAAATAAATGTGTAAATAAAACGTGAAAATATAAGTTATCTGGTAATGTTGTTAAATAATGGCCCGAATAAAATTAAATAAATTTAAATTTGTTGCTATAGCGTAAATGCCGTGATAGAGCTGAAAAAACCTCTGATGGGATAAGGGATAATGACCCGCAAAATGCATCTGGCAATGTATAATGTGAGTCTATAGAAGTATCCCGTTAAACATATAAAAAATCAGGTTCGTTATTTTTAGATTTTCATTTTTTTTTGTAATCCCCCGAACTCCAATGTCATAATATCCAAACTTTCTTACTACAGTGTATATCTACAGAAAATATTCCAAGTTCGTTTAAAGCGTAGATTTTTGCGTTCTCCACCAATCAAACGATCCGTTTCCGTAAAAATCTATGCTTTAAACGAACCTCTATTTTAAACCAACTTGAAACAACTGGGCCTTAGTCTAGTAATAATCTAGTCAAGCACGATTGTCGCACGAGATTGTAAATTTAATTTAATCAAATTATAATTCTAATTAAAGTTAATGATTATGTAATTAAATAAAACACGACCTGATTTTTTAGTAGAGCTTTAATTAAGCTCTATTAAATAATCAGGAATTAAAAAATCAGAATGTAAAGATTGTACTGCCTTTTACATTGGCAAAACAAAGAGTAGTATTGAAAAAAGAGTTAAGGAGTATTTAAGATGTTTAAATAGCAATGGAAACTCGGAATTTGCAAACCATTTGCTAGAACATGACCATACTTTCGACATCAATTTAGGTCTAAAAATTTTACAAAATAACAAAAATAATAGGCAACTAGATAGTTTCGAAAGTGAAATAAGAAAAAATATTAACCTTAATAACAATATAATAAACAGTGAAATGCAATTCGCAAACAACCCCATTCTTAACATTTTTCCAATTTTAAATAAAAAATCCAACATTGGCAATTCCTTAATTATTCCCTAACAACCCCCCCCCCCCTTCCCTTCTACTTACTCCGCTTACTCTCCACCCCACTAGTTAAGTATATAATGATAATTTATTTTGGTTTACTTTGTATCCTCCTGAAGGAGGGAACTTCGTTCCCGAAACTTGTAGAGGTGTTTATTCATATTGAATAGAGAAAAGAAATATTTAGTGGTGTGTACCAAGTCGTGTTTTATTTAATTATTAAATATGTCATCACAAAGTTATAAATCGTTCATTGAAGAAGTAAATATTATGTGTCAAAGATGCCGCCGTTGCGTCTGTCTAAGGATCTATTCCCGGAACAGTTTTCAGGATGATGACCAAGAAAGGCGACCGCTGTGGGGATCTGAAAAAGGAAGAAACGAGAAAAAGCTGGATCAGAAACATCGGCAGGAACAGGAACCGGTAGCAGCGTCGAGCCTGCGACCAGTTCAGGATAGTTCGAATAATAAATATAAATTGTGTGTTTAAAACAAGACTGCAAATCTATACCTTTTGACGGATCTGACCCAAATTTTGTATGCTTATTCTTTAGGACCAGTCGGATAATAAAGGCGACATTTCCCCTTCCCCCTTTCCTCCTCTAACCCATCCCCTCCCCCGATCTATTTTTTGTACAAATGTACAAAATGTTGTATTCCCGATAGATTTCTTCTCTAGACTTCCTATCCAACCCAACATCGAATAAATTGAAACATTGTTTTAATTGGAGGCTTTACAAAACAATGAAACGTTTGTTTCCCCCCACAAATTTATTTTCAACTTGATCCTTACGCGGTGTTGCCTGTAATTTTTCTAATCTTTCTAAATGCGGTAACGCCTTTAGAAAGACCTTTTTTTATTTTTTTTTTTCATATAATTTATGGTACAAATACAGTTCTTATATATAACATATAAGATTAAACATTTTTTTTAAATACTTGGTAGTCATGTATACCTCATCAGTGAAGAGAAGCTCTGATGAGGGAGCCACAGTTCTTATTCCTTGTTATAATATATAGGTACATAGTGTATACAAGTTATTTATTAATACAGTAAAAAGGTAAATTGATAATGAAAGTATAGGAGTTATTTTGAAAAAAGCTGTAGGTCTAAATGATTTATGAATTTAAGTTTAATTTTAGGAAAATTTTAATTTTTTTGATTTGCTCTGACAAGTTACTGGTTACATTATTTTTATCGTTGGTAAGAATTGAATTTTAATAATTGTCTTCTTAGGTATTATTTCAATATTGATTAGTTTTGTAACTATTGTAAACTGGTGATGCTGATGGTGGATGAGCGCGTATGTAAATCTGGAGTCAGAGATGTGCTCTTCGGCGTTGCTTGTCGTTAAGTGCTGGTGCTGTGGGTGGCGGGGCTCGGTGGTGATGGACCGGTGATGGCTGCAGCGGAAACCTGTTGTCAGTAGCAACGTTTGAAACTCTCTTTATTTCATCACAAGTGGATTCTTCTCTGACCTGTCCGCGTGCGGGAAGGCGCGCGCAGGTGTGTGAGTGTGTGCCATTGTGTGTGTGTGTGTGTACACGTACATTACTTCCCTTCAACACACCGCGCTGTGTTAGTGGATAAAGCGCCACAATATCACGACCCGACGTAAACTATGGTGTTTCTTAGCTTTTTTTTTGCTATTGCTATCTTTTTTCCTTTCACTTTCTCAGTGATTCGGGGCCCTCTCCGAAAAGCTGGGACTCTCACTATTACGACTTGTACGACTCTCTCCTCCTCCACAATCATACGTCTTCTTATAGACTTCGATTGATGTGGCTTCTAATAAGATCATCTTGCATTGTCTGGTTTACCTGGTCTATATCTGGTACTACCAACACGCTAACCCTTTTTAACCTGTATTGTATGTTCAAGTGAAGTTAATTACGTTTTGGAGGATCTCACAAAATGTATTAGGTTTTAACTAACTAATTAACCATCACTAGGTGGCATGCAAGAAATGGAATTAAAATTTAATACTAAAATAGTTGGGAGTGGCTGAAAGAATTAGTTGTTTTCGCGGAGTGCAAAATAGGAGTGGAAAACATTAGCTAGTGTTGTCTTATTAAAGTCTTATTTAAAAAAAAATTATATAACATAACTAAAAACAAACTAAAACTATGTTCAATTATCATCGGGAGCGTAGTCACTATCAACGTCAACTACTGCTTTCTATTTTCTTGCACGACGGTCGATTCAACGGACGAAGAGTGTCCAGTTTCCAGTGTCCTGATGGTGGAGCTTTCGTCTTCTTCCAGAGCTGCCGGAATGGCCTGGTCATCAAAATTCGAACATCGATCGCTTTAGAAAAGTGCGTGGTGGCCATCTCGTCCGAGCAGACCAGAAGAGGCGAGGTTTGAGGAGCGCTGGTGCGAGAAGTAACGGTAAAGCTGCATTGCTGCAGCCGGCAAACACCTGGACACCTGAACAGGCCTTCCCAAACGGTGCAGACAGGTTAGATTTAATTCTCGATAATTATAGTTATCATTTTAAATTTATCAATCGTTACAAAACGTGGATCGGACTATCTATTTCATTATTGGAAATAATTAAAAATACCTTTTTTGATGTTTATAGCGTTCTTTGTGTTTGGACATAATTATCAATTAATTAAATAACTTTGTACTGACCACTTGGAGTAACTCTACGTCTACCGGTTTCAATACCACTGTATTCTTCTTATTACTTTTTCTAGCAAAAACATCAATTTTGTCTCAATAAAAATATTATTATTATTAACAATAACAATGTTATTATTAACAATAACTTTTTGGAATTCGTGAACCATTTTTTGGAAACAGGCCACACGTAAAAAAGAAAACGGCATAGATATTCTACATGTAAAATAGAATGTACTACAAAAAATTGAGAGTAGCTTGTTGGTCTTGTGGTAAGGACTCTCGCCTCGTGGTCCAAAGATCGCGGGTTCGAATCTCACTCCAGACCAGCAAGCTAGTCCTATTTTTATAGCACAAGCGTTTAGCTTAGTTTGAAAATAGTTAGAATATTGATGTGACACGTATTCCGTGTTCGCATCTCTATTTTATGAGAAAAAAATGAGAGGTCTTAGATTGGATATCTTCAAAATACTAGAAATCAACGCCTGAACACTTATCCCGTTACTTGATGTGTTCCCCGTTTCGGCGTCCACTTGTCAATTGTCCCCACCATAACTGTAGCCACGCCCCTTTTCAGAAATTGATTGCTAGAATAAGTAATGGATAGTTAGTATGCGTCCATCCTGACGAAGATACAGTGATATCGAAACCGGTAGACATAGAGTTACTGCAAGTGGTCAATACAAGGTAATTTAATTGATTAATAATTAATGAAAAAATTTTTTGTGTAATATTCCTTAGGTGTATGTAATAAATATGTAATATTTGTAATAATAATAATGATAATAGTTCCGGTATTGATTCCCGGTGAGGTCGCAATTAGGGAATGCAATCCCGATCCCGCGAGATCTCGAGGCATTTTACGAGATCAATTCCGAACCGAAAAATCGGACGAGATTATCGGGATTATCGGGATTGATCAGCATTTTTTATGTTTTGTATATTTAATTGTGTATGTCTATAAAGCTTTTAGTAAGTACTTAAAACTTATGTTCAAGTTACATTCAAATAATGAAAATAGCTTTGGATAATATTTGCAGTATTTTATCAACCTACCATAGTAATAAAAGCTACTACTAACTCTACTACATTGACTGATAGATGCTTGGAAAAAAGCCTACAAAAACTTTAATGCAATGATTATTTATTTTTCTTTTATTTATTGTTTTTTTATATTTACATTATTTAATACAAGATACTAATAACTGCCACACTAGGTAAAAACCTGTTCTGTGGCAGTTATTCTCATATGGTATTTATGTAGTAGTAAAAAATGACAATTGAAGAATCTAAATCTAAAAGAAAATAAAAAGAAAAGAAAATATACATACAAAATCAAGATAAGAATTTAAAGTAAATCATAGGAATACCTAAATCTAAGCGAGAAGAAAAGAAAAGAAAATATACATACAAAATTAAGATAAGAATTTAAGTACTTACAAAAATAAATATTATAATATTATATATAGTATACTTTAAATTATATAAATAGTTTTGCCAATTCAGAGGTCAAGGGCCGATCACTTCTTCAGCATACCTTCTACCTGATATTTTTATAAACTTAGTAATGTGATGTTGAAAAGGTTTGTGTAGAGTTATTTCTTTAGTTTCATTAGGTAACTTGTTAAAAACAAGCGGGGCAGTGAAATTAAATTGTCTTTGCCCAAAAGACGTTTTTCTTTTAGGTACCTCGAAGTTAATTGTATTTGCCAACCTTGTAACCCGTGTTTGTTGTGTACGATTAAAATTTACTTTGTCCTTGTGGAATTTTATAAGTATGGTTTTAAGGTATAATTGTCTCGGGTCAAGAACGTTAAATATTCCAAACAAATCATCTGAAGGAAACATTCTCGATTTCTTGGTGATAATACGCATGACGCATTTTTGTGATTTTGTCAGCGGATCCATGACTGATTTGACACACCCTCCCCATCCAATTATGCCATAGGATAATAGGGATTGAGTGATGGAATAATATATAGTCCTGAGGGATACAATATCTACCACATTTCTCAGACTTCTATATATGTATCCCGTTTTCCTAACCTTATTAGAGAGATCTTGTATGTGTCCCTACCAACTGGGTTTGTTGTCAATTATAATTCCTAGGTATTTTATATCACAATGAACATTTTATTAAAATTGCTGATATAAAAATGTAAGGCATTGTCGTTAAATGTGCTATTCAGTTTTATAAACAAAAAAAAACTATTTGGGATCCCGATCCCTAGGGATCCCGCGGGATTGGAAATTCTAATCTCGAGGGATCCCGAAAGGACAATCCCGACTCGGGATTGAATTCCCTAGTCGCAATATATCTGTGTGATTTACTCAAGCCTGAGTCATTTCAATCGGGTGAATGAGACGTCCAATTGATACAAGTTTTTGACACTGCGGTCAGGAAATTTGTATGGAATT
Source organism: Agrypnia vestita (assembly GCA_016648135.1). Lineage (NCBI taxonomy): Eukaryota > Metazoa > Arthropoda > Insecta > Trichoptera > Phryganeidae > Agrypnia > Agrypnia vestita. The sequence continues at coordinate 6,313 of JADDOH010013765.1, forward strand.
TGTAGCGTAGTGCAAGCTCTGTGCGATTTGGATTGGTCTTATTGAAATCACATATGCTGTAGACATTGTTGAAGAATTTCTAGTGAAATTTTTTTTACAACATTTCTCGATATCTATATTTCTTGTGCCAGACTAACTGATATTCGTATTCGATCTTTCTTTTACAGTAACAAGCTCTGAAAAAAAATTGAAAGTTTTACACTTTTTTGGGTCGCAATCCTAGGATTGGTCTGTAACAAGCACTCGCTTTTTCCACTCCTCTCTGTCACCTGCCAGCCTCGTCATTTCTTGGTAGGTGCTACAGCGCACGTCTCCGATAATCTGGTCTACGTAGCTTAATCTCGGGCGGCCTCTACGATTGTTGCCTTCAATATTTCTCTCGACGATTTCCCTCCCTTATATTATGGCCTATCCAAATCACCTTGTCCTAAATGACTATCCATTAGGGTCATTCCGACCTGTCGATAGTCTTTAAATTAAAAAATAAAATAAAAAAAATATTTATAAAATCAGATGTTAATTTGTCATATAATTTTCAAATATAAGGCTATTTTATGCAGTATACCTATATTCACATGTTTTTTTAATGGTACCTACCCATCTTTTTGGTTCGAACCCACTTTTTGGGTTTTTTACACGATTTTAAGTGTCTTTTTAAGGCGAGTATGAATAAATAAATAAATACAAAAATTTTGATGCGTAACATCTTTTCGTTCAGTTCATGGGAAGCCGCACACTTCTTTCCCGACTCGTCCAAACTGCTTGCTCGAGCCGCAGACTTCTTTACTGAGTCGTTACTGAGCGTTGCTGAGAAATTAGCTAAGCATTACTGAGAGATACTGAGAAATTAACTAAGCATTACTGAGAAAAAATGTTATACATCCTTTGCTACTGCTCATAATATAATACTCGATACCAACGACTCAATTATGACTGAAGTATGGGTCAACAGTCAGAGATTTTGTACGACTTGTGCAAAAGTATATATTTCTCTCTCATTTACACTACCATTGGCTCCATATAAAAGTTGACCTATAGGTGTTATATTCGCTTAATAAAGAGAGGGATCAGAATGAAAATCAATCCATAAAAAGAAAACTTTAAAAATATTTAAATATAAAATATTTAAATATATATATATATATTTTTTTTTAAATAGTTCCTGCGAGATGGCGGCATCTAGCGCCGGCAGCGCGCATGAATATGTATGGCGATGGCGCCCTCTGTCCGGCACGGGCGCATTGTGTCGGCGGCGTCCATTTGTGGAAATGTTAATGGAGTTGTGACTCATAAACATTGTAATGGCTCCCGAAAAGGCAGTGGAAGATTAAATAAACATTTTAATTGTATCCAATAACGCCATAGTCGTATTCAGTGAGTAATTGAATAATTACGCGCGGTAAAGCACGTTACTCGCTCCAGACGACTTGGCTGTATGAAATATTACGCTGCATTCTGTACGCAGGGTTTCAAATTGGCGAAATCAAGTGGAATAAACATATTATGCCCGGGTATACAATAGTTTAGAGACTAGTAGGAGTGTAAGTAGTATACTTGATTACGCATTTTTATCGTTTGTAGCGCGATATGATCCATAATCCTCCAATTGTGCAGAGCATTGGTTTGTATGTTCCTGATAATTACTTAATAGAGTAGGAGCTGTAGTATTAAACCTGAAATATTTTCTGTAGACGCACATTATAGTAGGTAAAAAAGTTTGGATATCATGATATTTGAGTTCGGGGTATTTTGGCAGATAACTATATATTAGGTACATTAATTAGATTTTTGGTAAGTTCATTGGGTTTGTAAACAAAACATCTACGTTTCTTATTGTAACGGTTATTAGGTTGGATTAAGGAATTATTAGGTTGGATTAAGGAATTGTCTTTAATCCATTTAAACTTCAGCAATCTTCTGTAGATCCACATCTCAAACGCATCAAGTTGCTTTAGCATTGCTACGCTGAGCTTCATGCTTTAACTCCTTTTAACATAACAAAGAAAATGAAACGCATTCGAAGCGCAGAAATATCGGAATATCTAAAAGTAAAATATTTCACAAAAAATACAATGATACGCGTGCACACACGTCAATGTTTTTCTAACTAAGAATGTTGTGATGAGGTTTAAGTTTCGAAATTGGCCTTTGTGTCACTAAACCAAGCACGTCAAAATTATTGTGGTTTTTTACATAAATCTAAATTTTACATAAGATCTGGACCTTAGAGGAAGGAGTGACGATATCCTAACCAAAGAGGGTGAGAAGGACCTGCGTAAGGATGCCAGCCAAAAACTCCTTACACTTAAGAATGATATCAATTATATAAAAGATGGTAATCGCTGGGTCATCATCAAGATCTAGCGAATAACATTTTTTTTATTTTTTTTTTTTTATTCTTAAAATGAGTAATATAATAACATTTATATTTCCTAATATATACATTGTAAAATTTCGTTTATAAATATGTAAAATACCAAATATATTTCTAATCAAAATTACGTATCACAAACTTTCTTAGTTTTTTCTTAAAAATTTTCATATTTTTTTCATCTCTAATATCCTCTGGCAGCAGACTCACATACAACTTCATCTCACTGTACACCACAGAAGTTTGCAATCTTTTTTCTTTCTGAATGGCAATCTTATTTCATCTTTTTTTCTTGTACAATGGTCATGTTCATGTTGGTTTTCTTTTATTTTTATTACTAATTCAAATGTATTGTTGTATCCATTAACAATTTTGTGTATAAATAGAAGTACATTACATTTAATTACTTGTCTAAATGTCATTATTTGTAGCCTTTCTAACATCAATTTGATTCTTGTGTATCGATTTCTTTTTAGTATAATTCTTAATGCTTTATTTTAGAGTATTGTTAACTTTTTCAATTCTTCTTCATTAGCCAGAAATAGTATACTGCTGCAGTAGTTGGTGTGGGGGACTATTATTGCGTTATATATATATTTGCATGAATCTGTTTTAATATATCTTCTGATTCTTCCCAAGAGTGAAATTCGTTTGCTATTTTTTTTTGTTTCATAATTAGTGTTCAATGAAAAGTTTAATTTATTGTCTATAATTATTCCTAAGTATTTTATATAAGTTGTTTCTTTGATTGCTTCCCCATCGTTTCTTTCTGGCGTTGAATAGGTAAAAGAGACGGTCGAAAATTGGCTTAAGGAGGTGGAGAGTGAGTTCTTCGATACTGGTATACAAAAACTAGTACCCCGCCTAAAAAGGTGCATTGAATGGAGATTATACAGAAAAATAACTATATACCTGTATTGTATCGGCTTACATTATGGTTGGTTTAGTTGAAAATCTAGTTAAGGCGGTATGTTAATTTCTATAAAGGCATGCACATGAAAATGCATATGAAATTATATTCACTTCTCGATTTAAAAAAATGCTGTAACCTTATATTATCGTACATATTTGGCACTAAAAATTGTCATGATCAAAATAACAAAAAAATTAATATTTGCAGGTAAATTTCTAAGGTAATAGGTTTTTTAGTGCATTTCATTCTTGATTTGCTTTCAATGATAGCAATCGTGATCATGGAACATTGGCTAATTATTGTCAATCACGTCATGGAAAATTTGTCGTGTATCATTCTTCGTGCGTTCCAGGAAATTCGGCTCTTCATTTAAGTTTCAACCAGGTCAGTTGAGGACCTTCAACAAGAACTGGTTCATTTTACCTTTCCTTGGAACAACAATTTTCATTGGCTTTTCACCAAGTAACATAATTAAGGATAATATTCTAAATAATAAATATTCTACTTCAAGAAGTTTTCTTTCATAAAATGTTCATAATACAGCCTTTAAACCGGGAATTTTTTTTTAAGAAAACAGATTTGAGTTTCCTTAAACGCGTTTTTTAATTTTATTTTGAAGTAAGCTTCCTTCGGTGAATTCATCTAATTTATATCCTTTTGCATTTACCGTTAGTGATATATAAAATTTAAAAGTTAGTAGCTTTACCTTCAAAAATGTACTTTATTAACTGATAAATGAATCTGTTGAATTGTGTTCTTGGCATAAATGCATAGTAATTATAAAAAATTGCATTTTTTTTCCATGTATGGAATTTTTATCTATTGAATTCAGAATAGTTTGAGGCTGCAAAGCCATTTTGCAAAATCAATATTGATATATAAAATACCTCATACTTGCCTTATTAAGTGAGCTGTCTTTATTGAATATAATTAAAAAAATACATGGAACATCTGCGGAATTAATTATATTTAGACTTTGGATCGGCGCTCAAGTAATCTGTAATCTATCTACCTTGGCGTGACATTAGCGATAGAAATTGTCGTGTAGATATAGCTTTCGCATGTTTAGGTGTCTCATTCATATTTACTTTTATTAGTTAGGTTAGTTTTAGGTTGGTTATGAGATCTTAGATGTACAATACTTAAAATCTGCTGTATATTCAAAACTTAAAGCACCACGCTCATTTCCGACTAGCGGCACCTGAGAAAGAGGTAAAAGTATGAGGGAGGCGTCTTTGTTCCATGTGGGCCTTAAAGATCTATATTAAATTTGGTCTAGGTAAGGGTAGCATGACATCTCTCAGGGGACGAAGCTCCGGATCCTAGAGTGCAAATGAGTAAAATTACTTTTTTGTTATTAGAAACATCAATTTGCTAAGAAGAAATAGTCTTCGTAGAAAAATTTTCTACAACATTGGTTTTTGTAATTCGTTTCAATAAAAGTATATTCAAATTCTCACTAAGTAGGTACTTATGTACGTATCCACTAGAGTTTGCAAAAGTGTACACTGTCTAATCAATTTCGTTAATTAGTTTTCTTTTTTAAAATGTATTTTTCAAAGGAAGTAGCTATTTTTCAAATTCCGTAATATGTAGGTATACTAGGTGAGTTTTTTAGGCTACATGCTGTGCTCCATTTCTAGAGTTATTCACAACTATTTGAAGCCCAGAATAAGAATGAGAATCTTTATGATAATGAAAAGTAATTTAATGTGTTTATTATTATTTTTAGCGAAATTTAAAATAAATTAAATTTTAATAATTATTATTAATGAAATTTAATGAATATTATTATTACTGATATTTAAAATAAATTAAATTTTAATAAATATTATTATTAAGTTCTGCGGGTTATCTATTTTTAAGTGTTACAGCTGTTTCGGCTTGCAAGGCCATTATTAAACAGTCGTAGTTTATAATGCAAAATAAGTCAAAATAGAGAGAATTCATCCCGATCATTCAATTTATGTGTGCAGGATTTTGTAGTATAATATAACTTTTATTAACTACAGCAATAGGCATATAATTTAAAATAGGGTTGTGAGAAGTCTCAATTTCTAATTAATTAATTGTTGATACGTTTTTCGCCCGGAGAGACCACCGTTTTGGTTAATAAATAGAATTAGCGTGGCGCCGAATTTGCATCAATTGAAAAAAATAACCCCTTGAATTGCGAGCATTTTCTTCAACACTAATTAACTGTTCAATTGATTTATTTGCTTGCTGACACTTGCAGAAATGATCGAGCAAGCAACAGAAAAATAGGACGTCTGCGAAAGATCTGCAATATATAAAGGAACAGTGTAGAATTACAAGTTTCAATTATGACTAAGAACCCTGACGCCATCTAGCAGTTTCCATTTAAAGTTGATTCTGAGAAACGTCGCGTGTAATATTGTTGGTAGTTTCCCATTGGTAAATATTAGATAACTCAAACAGAAAATTGCAGGGAATCTGACGCATATCGACAACTCCATAACCGAGCCGGGAGAGCGGTCAGTGGTATGTTAGCTTGAGATGTTTGGATGATTAAAAGAACTAGTGCAGTTGTCGTGGTCAGTACTTCTATTCAAATTATCTTTCAATGTTGAAAATGTAATGTACCGTTCCGGCGATAATACGAAACACAACTGCGACGCCATTAGGTGAAAGATTGCATTTGGGGGCCACAAAAAGCGAACAAGAAGATGATCTACTACAAGATGGAAACACCAAATAAAGGACAGCGCAGCAACGAGTAGATATAGATCGAAACTGTGGAATCAATAATGGAAACGTATTGCACTCAAAATTCCACAAAAATCAATGGATCGCGACACTCAAAAAGATGAAGTGATTCACGTAAAACAAAATTTTGTTTCATTGAAAGATTTGGCAGATACTTCGTGGTGCAACATTATAATTTAAAATATGTTTTATTTTACTTTGTAATACACACACAATATGAGTTATTAAATTACAACTATAGTTTCGAGAGGAGCAGTCCCTCTCATCATCAGGTATAGATAATATTATATCTATACCTGATGGTGAGAGGGACTGCTCCTCTCGAAACTATAGTTGTAATTTAATAACTCATATTGTGTGTGTATTACAAAGTAAAATAAAACATATTCAAAATTTTGTTTCTTAAACATTGTACTACACACTTAGTATTTGAGTTATTCATCACTAATACAGTTTTGAGAGTAACAGTGCCTCTCATCATCAGGTTCAATCTATCAATCACAATCAATCAACAACAATCAACAAAATCATATACGAATTTTTCAAAATCTATTCGCGTAGGCAGGGGGCTTCGTAGAGAGGAGGGTTTTTTGGTTAATAACGGAAACAAAGCTAGGATCGGAGAAGTGTTTCGGAATGTAAAATTATTTTCTTTTTTTCTATAGTGTTTTCTCAGAATTTATATTCTTTATGATTTGATAAGACTTTCTTTAAAGAATTTTCTTTTCATAGACGCCTGGAATAGGCTCATTTTTCTATGTACCAGGTGTCACAGAAGTCACAGACGCATAACTAAGATTTTTGTATACTAGTTTTTGTACTAGTTTTTAAATTTTTTATTTATTTATTTAATTGATAATACATAAAAATTTTTATTACAATGATAGCTAGAAAATATTAACAATTCATTTTTTTATATGTTATACCTCACCAAAAAGAATTAAGATTCTTGTGTGAGGTGAGGGATAATCACTTACAATCATATAGGTATTGTAATCTAATTTAATCAATAATGAGAATTAGGTTATGTACTATTTATCTAATATATCGGATCTCTTCGAATAAAGAGACTAACCTCAATCTAAAAGTCAAATAAATGAGAATCCATTCGGATTCACTGGGGAAACATGTACACAAGACACAACCGCAAAACATCCACCATCATACAAAGTAAACTGAACAAATCAAGTAATTGCATTGGTATCTTCATCGATTCGAAGGAAGTACTCGACAGTACCTCCCACGAACAACTCGTATCAGAACCAAAAGAAAACGGGATTGACCACACAGTCCCAAGCGGGTAAAAAGCCACTCATCGAAAAGACCTCAGATAGTCAGATCAAATGAATCTTTAAGTAATCCATCAATGGGTGAATTTGGAATCCACCAAAGTACGGTCCCTAGACTTCTACCATTTCTCATCTCATCATCTCAACAAAATCAACGGTGAACTACCATTCCACGCAGATGACACCGCACTGTCAACAAATTATGATTTATGGGCAAAAGTTCACGAATCAGCAAACGAGAATATCAATACAATAAAATGGTGGCTTGATCTTCTAACAACTTTTTGATCTTCTAACAACAAAATGGTGGCTTGATCTTCTAACTCTTCTAACAATCTTCTAACATTAAAACGTAAAAATAAACACTTCAACTTGTACTTAAATTTAATGTAATCATCAATACTTTTTATTTCTGTGGGTAAATTATTAAAGTTAAGTATACCTCCATATAAAAAACTGTTTTGAAAATATGTGAATATAGTTGAATAAAAAGTTTTTATTTATTTGTTTATCTTCACTCATCATTATCTCACTGGGATGAACCCGTACCGATATGAGAAGCTCAAAATCAAAATATATACAAAATACTATATAAAATGAATTTATTTATTTAAAACAGCATAGAGTTTATTACATTTAAATTTATTCTAGTCTCTTAAAAACAATATTTTAAACATAAGTTTTATTCTCTGTACCTCTCTAAAAACTAACTGTTGTGCTTGGACAGGGACTTGTACTTATAAATATTTAGATATATAATATAATAAATTGTTTAGATATTATACATATCTCCAGAAAACAAGAACATACATACTATTTAATACAATAGTAGGTAAAAGAATAAGAATATTAAAAAAAAAGAGAAATAAAAAGTGAAAAAATATGTTAAATGAGCACATAAATTAACTGATACCTCTATTCTATAGTTGGCTATTTAACTAATATTTTTTTATACATCAAACATATAATAAAATAAAATTTTTGAATACATCAAAAATATAAAGTATAATTTTACGAGTATGTTTAATTTCGTGATGATTATCGCGGGATTCAACGGGTTAAATTCATAAAAATAATTAATACGTGAAGAAATAAGTAATGTTGATCACTCCTTATAAATATTAATTCAATGACTTAATAATATGGTCGGATAAATTACACGATTATAAATGATTTAAAAGGCGATGAATTATATTATTTATTGTCTGCATATTATTAAGTAGTGTAAAAAGTACTTCATTAAATATGTGTAGGATATTATAATAAAGTTCTGTATCTCAGCAGTGACATTTCCCATTTATTAGAAATCATTGCCTGTTTAAGATATTGAATTGAAATTAATATTCAAAAACTTATTTCAAGGCACTTGTGTAGATTAGCAAGTGAACTTCATTACTAAGACAACATTGGTTGCTTTATCTTTACCTTTCAACAAAAAATTATCTGCCTAAAAAAATAAACTAATCACCAGGACTCGACCACGTCCATTGTTTTAAGACTTAGTGATTTTGAGTGTCAACGTGCCCGAAAACGGAATCTATGAGAAGAACGAAGCTTCAAACGCGAGAAGTACATGGCTCACACTGCTTGCCTACTATTTATTTTCTTTGAAATTTCAATTGTTAACACGTTTGTAGCTTTGTAACCTCAACTAATTTGTAACATTTATATTGTAATCGCATCCTGTAAATCCTGAATCATCCGAAATAAACTGAAGTGAATATACCATATTAAGAATACAACGAATCGCTTGTTACCAATCATTTTTGTAATTGTAATGTAATTGTAATCACACAGAGCACCAAGACTGGAACCAATGTAAATTTCTTGATACACAACCTGCTTCCGTGGCTGGTGCCAATATGTTTGACTTGTTTAAAAAATACTAAAAGCTTGTACTTACTTACTTACCGTCACGCCGTTTCCCCGCGGGGGTAGGCAGAGAGAATAGAACGCCACACTCTTCTGTCCTGAAATACAACTCTCACCCCATCCACATTCATACCAGCTCGCCGGTTGTTGGGGCTTCTAACTGGACCATCCTCCAGTATCTGGTTAATCTGGTCGTGCCACGTCTTCCGCGGTCGCCCTCTCTTTCTGTCGCCGTCAACACTTGCATTACATATCTTTCTAACCATTCTTTCCTCGTTCATTCGCTCAACACGCCCAAATCATCTGAGCGATCCTTTTTTAATTCTATTAATTATGCCAAGATCGGCTTTACATTCATTATTTACTCTATCATAAATGGATTTGCCACACATACGTCTAAGTGATCTCATCTCCACTGCATTCAGTCCACTTTCGTTCCTCTTCTGCCAGCTCCAGGCTTCACTTTCATACATCAGTGTCGGTACCAGAATTCTATGGTGTAATTAAAAATTTGTAAATTTAAAAAAATACGAATAGGTCAAACTAAATACTTTTATTTATTTATTTATTTATTTTAATGGTTCACAAACAATGAAAAACACACAATGTGATATAGATAATACAATTATTATACAATTAGTTTAAATGCTTTTCATCACTTAAATGTGAACACGGCTAACATACACATAAAATAAAGGCTAAAACATATACAAGAAAGAACAGAAAAAAGTGATTTTATAGAGTGACGTTGAATAAAGAGACTAAACAGCTAATTTCACAAGTTTGGTAATAGTTCTCTTATATTCGTAGAAACTGTCATGGAAAACTTTTAAAGCATATAATGTCTTAGAAAATAAGTGGCGTTTAATTACAAGAATACAAGAAGAACAAAGAAAGTTTTTACCTACGGGACTCGGTTTTGAATGAAAATAAAAATAACCACCTTGCAAAAAATCGCCCTATATATATATATAAAGAAGAAAACTTTATCAAATTGAATTTGACCGTCGAGAATTTTTTGTCCACAGCGCGTCTGGTAGACCGATGCGCTGGTATCGCTGTTGCGTCTCCGCTGCCCTCATATGGCCGCCGCCAGGAGACTGGGAGACGCCGCCCGGCCGAGCACCTGCCCGACCAGACCTGCCATATTCGACCAAGACGCGCGCACACCTGCGCAGCCGCCGCACACGCGAGAGCACGATATGCCCGCGCTAATGTCAGTGATTTTTATTTATCTGTCTCGCGGAGACTGCACTCGGGTAACGGTGCAAGGAATATGGACCGATGACGGTTATGGTTAGGTCATTATTTAGGTACACATCTTATGTGTGATACCATTCAAAATAATAATGATACCAGGTTGCTATATGATAATGATCCAGACTGCTGTCCAGAAACACCAAAATATTAGTGTACAAAACGCTTATTAGGCCAGTGCTCACGTACGCAGCTGAGACTTGGGTACTAACTAAGAGGAATGAGCGAGCACTGGACGTTTTTGAAATGAAAGTTTTGACAAAAAAAACAACAATGAGTTCTATACTCTATTTAAGGAGACAAACGTCACAAAATTTATAAAACTGGGAAGACTTCGGTCGCTGTGTCATGTGGAGAGAATGTCGGAGCATCAAGCACCAAAGTCCCTGCTGAACTCAAGGCCAATCGGGCGAAGGAGCTTAGGAAGGCCAAAATTAAGATGGAGTGACAACGTCCTCAAAGACATCTCTGCCTTGGAGCTTCGGAACTGGCACTAGACCGAGACGAGTGGAGGAAAATTATTGAGGAGGCCAATACCCACCGAGGGTTGTAGTGCCAAGAATGATGATGATGATGAATGATACCAGGTTAAGGCACAATTAAAAAACGATGAAAAGTTTGATCCGGACGCTCGAAATAATCCACTACACAACAACTATTCACACAGCTGAAAGTTATACTTACAGCGTGCATTCTTCCCTGATGTTACAGATCTCCTAGTGTATGGATGCACTTTAACCAATCTTCGACTCTCCCGCCTTTGTCGAATTCGGAACAGATCGATTCCGAAAGGCAACAACTTTAAAAGAAGTTCGGCTCCTCGTATATTGTATTCGTACGAAGAAGAATGTCAACTTTCAACAGAAAAAGACACCGGCGCACTCTGTTCCAACTGTCAACTAGTCGGATTTAGCAAGGTTTTAAATCCTGGCTAGCGATTGGAGCAAAATACGTCGAATGTCAGTTTCGACTAATCACTTCATCATTTCGTTCGGCGGCCAGCGGCCGGCGGTTACGAAAAAATATGTTGTGATGTAATCAAAAACGAAAACATATTTTAACTAAAACTTAACATAGATCAAATTACAAATTAACAAATGGCGAATTAAAAGACGGGGACATCAAATTACAAAAAACTAATGAAACGCATTGACATTACCCTAAAAAAACATCTCAAAACTACCACATCACTCCTACTAAAACAACAGGACAATTGTGACTCATCCGAAACGGACTGAAACATATATACTAACTTCTCACACAGAAAAGACAACTTATTTTTCACAGATTTATATATTAAGTGGAAAATACACTAAGTACCTTATAGACATAATTACACATAACTGTAATCTATTTTCCTATTTTTATGTGACATTCATAGAACCCTCGGGTCTATCATATCTTTTTCTAAATAAAAAGATAAATATACAATCATCATTCGGGAGTGTAGTCACCATCAATGTCAACCACGGCTTCCCATTTGCTTGGAAGTCAGTCGATTCTGCGGGCAAAGAGTGTCCTGTCCTAGGAGAGTTAGGACCAGTTCTAGGACCTTGCACCCCTAGGGTGCAACTTTCGTTTTCTTCCACAGCCACCAGAAGGTCTCTTTATCTAAGTCTGAAGATTTAATTAATTTCTTTTAATTTACACGACGAAATGTCAAACAGATTTTACTACTGCGATGGAATTCCTATGGGTTTTCCTTTGTTATCTTCCAGTGAGATTTAAGTATCTTTTTGTAAATATAATGATCGTATTTAAATATCTGTGTAAACCGTAAATGTGTCACTGTAGGAATTGAATCTATTCTGTGCTTGTCTTCTATTTTGTTTGTTACAGTGTAAGTTTTTTTCTGAAATGAAAAGTATTTTTTCTTGCTAGTTGAGCTATATCTTGTCTCGTAAAACTTCATCACTATTTCATAACTTGGCAACATATTGTCTTTTATTTCACCAAGCACAAGATATTTAGATGATTTCTAAATTAGATGCATAGACAACGCGCTATCTCTCTCTAAGTACCATGAGCACGATTCGGGCACGAGTCGTTACGCGCAAGAGTATTTCAGTGCTCCCGCCCTTCTCACTTCAACTCATTTACTGTTAAAGCAAAGGCGTATGATTCTTATTTTGGTATTATTTATGGCAGACGATCATACTTCGTGCACCAAAATATCAAAATAAATATAATATCTCTACTTGTAGTAACATTAATATCAGTCAGAATACAGGATAATTTTTTTTTTGAAACTTTGAGACCAGAGACACAAGTTGTTTACCAATTTGAATAATATTTTTACACACGTGATTTTGACTACTTTGAAATCTAGCGGTACATAATGGAATTCTGGCGCAAATACTGATGTATGGAAGCAAAGCCTGGAGCTGGCAGAAGAGGAACGAAAGTGGACTGAATGCAGTGGAGATGAGATCCCTCAGACGTATGTGTGGCAAATCAATTTATGATAGAGTAAAGAATGCAGATATTAGGAACGAATGTAAAGCTGATCTTAGCATAAATAATAGAATTAAAAAAGGGTCGCTCAGATGGCTTGGGCGTATTGAGCGAATGAATGAGGAATTCTTTAAGAAAGATATATAATGCAAGTGTTGATCGCGTCAGAAAGAGAGGGCGACCGCGGAAGACGTGGCATGACCAGATTAACCAGATACTGAAAGATGGTCCCGTTAGAAGCCTCAACAAGCGTCGAGCTTGCATGCGAAGATGTATGAATGTGGATGAGGCGAGAGTTTTATTTCAGGACAGAAGAGTGTGGCGCTCTATCCTCTCTGCCTACCCCCACGGGGAAACGGCGTGATGGTAAGTAAGTGATTTTGATGTCATTTGGTCACAGTACGCAAAAAAAATTCGGCCCGGTCTATTGTCGGCTAAACTGGTAGCCCTTTCACTAATCGTTCCTTCGCCGTAAAGATTTGAATTTTTTGAGATCAGCTGCTTTTTTATAACTGGAGTCGTTTATATCCGAAACCAATGATATTAGAACATTAATGTAACAATATTCTCTACTCGTAATCTGTGTAGGAATCTTCACTAGCTCTGTCACTAGCCGTGTAGCGTGCACAGTTCACCGGAAGCCCAAACCAGCCAGCATCCAGCGAGCCAATTAGGTTTATTGTGAAATTCTTCAAGATGACGTTGACGATTCTACGACAGTAAAAAAGTCGGCGTATTTTAGGGTTTAAAGTAAGATGACAGACAATTTAAAGGATAAGTTGTCAGATGCGAGGGGTAAATTGAGTTCTTTAATGTTAATAATATAAGTTAAATTTAACGATTGCGAAGTAATCTTGAGCTCAGACGTGTTCACGTCAAAAACTCAAATGTGTACTATTTTTGTAATTATTAATTTAGTCAATGAAAAAATATTTGGCTGCTACCGAGACTCGAACCACGGATCTCCTCCTATCCGGGGTAACTGCATTAACCAATTACGCTACTGCGGCCTCTACATTTCCGTCAGTATATCGACCTCATATGTAAGTCTTTTATTAATTGATTAATACATATTATCCATCATTAGCAATCAAAGCAAAAATAATATCATACGCTGACGATACTGCGATCATCACGAATGGAAGCGACTGTGACACAGTTAATACACAAGCAAACAATGACATAAATACGCTAAAATTATGGTTTGACAACAACTTACTTTCATTAAATTCCGACAAAACTTACTTTATTCCTTTTTCAATAAAAAAACCGACAATCCCTTCAAATTTACAGATTATTGTACATGACACCAACTGCAAAAAAACTAACTGCAATGACAAGTGCTCAACCTTAGAATCTAAAAGAGAACTAAAATACCTTGGTGTAATAATAGACCAACACCTAAAATGGCACAGCCACATTAGCGAGTTGGTCCAAAGAATAAGGAAATGCATATATATGTTCATAAGATTGCGTAACACACTAACCATAGATAATTTCAAAATGGTTTATTACGCTTCTGTCCATGCACTACTCCAATATGGAATCATTGGATGGGGAGGGGCGTATAATAACATCATAAACACAGTGAAAGAAATCCAAAGATCAATTATAAAAGTAATATTAAAAAAAAAGAAAAACCTTCTATACACAATTACTTTTCTCTAAATTCCAAGTTCCAAAATTAGAGAATGTTTACAAAAAAACGTCAATTATACAACTAATTAAAGAAAACATAACTGCTAAATTTGAAAAAAACACATCATTAAGATTCAAAAATAATTTTAAAATCCCAAAATATAATACCAAACTTGGGCATAAAAAACTTCAATAACCTACCTACAGATATTAAGAAAATCGATGACTTACAACAATTAAAGAAAAAAATAAACCAACACTTTAGATCGATACAATTTGACAATGCATAACAAGACATATAGCTAAGGAACAAATAAGCCAAATCCAAAATAAACTAATAAAGTGTAAGCCCCTCACCAAGCACATGAGCAAGTCTCATTTTTGGAGAGGCAAAACAATAAAATAAAATGTATCTAAGTAGATTGTAATAGACAAATGTATTATGATTTAAATGTAGTTTTAATATTAAATAAAAAAAAAAAATAAAAAAAACTTTTGGTCATACGATAGCAACAAATAACTTTGTTACTATCGTACGACACTTTAATTCATTTTAATTTTGGAAACATTTGATGTCTTTACCAACTGATTAATAAATTTGGTTTAGAAAATTCACAGAACTTTATTCTGAAATTGCAACCCTACAATAAGAATCTGTTAATATATTATAGACGTCACAGAGACGAAATTATATTTTTAAGGGAAAGTAAGTATGGAACACTTTGGGTGTTCATAGGGCTTACGACCTATCGTACGGCTTGCTTAAGTGACCAAATTACACAATGTAACATTCACCATTTCCACCCATGGTAGAATACCATGTCAACAAAAGTTGTATATATTTAAATTATACGACATGTTCCGTATATGTGTCGCAACAATCCTTAGCGCGACCGGCATCAAAAGCTTTTTCATTCCCCTTAAATGTCACTAATGAGATATTATGATTTTTTTGCTAGACAAAAGAAGAATCTGTTCATTAATATAATATTATTTGGGTGCATAAATTTTCTTAACAATACATTGTACCTCGGACCCGCGACCACAGCGTACCTACGTGGCCAAAAAACTCAGCAACGCCCATCGGACGAATTCTTTCGATGCCGGAGAGCGTCGGAGGGGCCTCGCTTTTAATCTTCTTCCCACGGGCAACATTTTTGGGCGGGAAAAAAGGTAAAAAGCGCGCTAAAAGGAAAACATCTGACAGCCGCCCGCGCGGAATCCCGATCCGCCTGTTCATTTGCTCTCGCTGGGACAATCCCTCGCCGCTCCTAATTGGCCCATAAGTCTCCGCGAAGAATTCTTTACACCTCGAGATCTGCCCTTCAGGGCTCGTTAAGGCCACCTCTCCGCACGCCGCTGCTTTCTCCGATTAATCTCCCGATTACCTCTGCGCTGTTCTATATTCTCCTGCCTGTGATTTCATTGCAGGGAGATAATTAATCGACTATATACTCGGGTAGGGCAATTATCGATACGGGCCTGCGTGGTCCGGCTCTCGAAGAAAAACTGTGTCTCTTTTGATGCAGCCGGCGTCCATTAGTCTAATCAATAAAGTGCCAATCGTTTTATTTTACCGCGACGTGAAGCACCTTTTGATTTCTGTTTATGCCGTAGTGCAGATCTAGACGTCCATCCAATGATGTCCTAGTGAGGAATGAATGGAACTTCGGATGCTTCCGAGAGTTCGTTCGGGTGTGGGTATCCCGTTGGGAAATCCTGAGGGGATCTGTGTGATAAGTTTTCTTGCGTATTGGTGGTTTGACTCTGTTCTTGCCCGGTGTTGTGTTAATGTGTGGGCTCCTGCATTGGACGAAGACCTGCCGGTCCCGTGCTTCTCTAGCCGGATATCCAAATGTATTTTTATTAACTGTTCGAAGAATATTTTTTCTTCTTCTGTATGAAGGCTTGAACTTTATGGTCACATTATTATTAAAATAAAACACAAATTACTTTGTTATTTTTATTATTTTTTATTTCGTCTTTTTCCCAGTCAAGGGGGTGTCTGTTTGACCTTAGCCATCCACTGCCACCACCGCGAAATTCGTCTACTATGTATTATTATTCTTCTTATTATTTTTCTTCTTGTTATTACAATTTCTTTGTTCTTGTATTTATTTATGTACTTCTTTTATGCAATAAAGACGTATCTAACGGTGTCGGGATATGAATGGTTTTGTTTTTGCGGCCGTGCCGCCTCGCACCAGTTTATACGACCCATGCATTGTAGTTAAAAAAATGTCAATCTCTCCAGGTTGACGTCTCCACGAATGAAAAGGACCGATATGGGAGCTTTTGCTCATAAAACGATCCTGGGTAAGCGGTGGGTACCATTCACAGTGCAGATATAGGGGACACTGGTAAATGTCGATTGAAGCTCGCGTCGGGTTCATCCATTATTGTGGGTGGAATACAAATCATGTTTTTGAATCAATGATTGGTAACTGATTTATCGTATTATTAAGGGCAACCGTCGATACAATCAAACACAAATCTCAAATAACAATTGACCCTCACTACAATCACATTGCTGAAACGCTTTCTTCTCAAGGTATCGTGGCTTGTTTGATTTGAAGATTACTTTGCCGTGTGTTCCTGAAAATGATAGGTAATAAAATGGAAAAAGAATATACTTTTTCGTACATACGAGCAAATGATTACCTACCCTACCCAACCGAGTTTCTCCAGGGTATGCTTGGCTACAATAGTTTAGAGACTAGAAGGAATGTGTATTTGATTACGCATTTTATCGATTGTTGCGCGGTATGATCGATAATACTGAAATTATGCAGAGAATTGGTTTGTATGTTCCTGATAATTACCTTAGACATCGTCAGCATAGATTGTTTCACATTCCAATATACAGGACCAACCTGCCGATGGTTATGCCTGTTGGAAGCTATGTTCAGCTATGCTGAACAAAATCGCTTTGGGTATTGATATATTCCACGTGTCTGAGGTTTTCCGAAGCAGGATTCTCCTACACCTTTGACCAGATTGTATATGTTATTTTTAATTGATTAATATTCTTATTTTAATATACGAGTATATATATTAATATATCTTCATAATATGTATGCATTGAATTTAAGTTTGTAATATACATATTATAAATAAATTGAAATTGAGATGATTTCACTTTTGTTGTAAAAACACCGGCAATACGAATTTGCTACGGTTCAAACAAAATGCACGGTCTTGATGAGTTTTTCACCATCAAGTCAGTTTTGAGATACAAATTCATCTTCATATTCATTCAATTTTAATTTGTAACAATATGTACCATCAGGCCATAAGCCCCAATTACTTTAGCATAATACCCAGGCTTAAGAAACTCGCTCAAATGTTTCATGACTTCACCAGGAACTCCCGGTATGAGAAGCCAGTATCATATTAAAAAAACTAACCCATAAAAACCAAGTTTTCTATTTTACTCCCTTTCTTTTTAAATTAAGTTTACCATCATGTAATAATTGATTGACTGAAATGAAACATGTCTAGTCTAGACATATATCTATGTCAGAAATCTCTAAAAATATCTCTTATTATTTGATTTCTTCCCAAAAAACCGGAGTGTACTATCATCTGTGAACCAATTGTCATAAATTTTCGAAATTCGTAGTGAAGTACCTATTATACCTACCGACGGAGTAATTCAAATTTTAAATATTCCGTGACGTTATCGGGCCGCCGGCGCCGTTGGTAGTAATCAAACTTTTGTAATGATTCCAATTTGAAAAAAACATTAAACTTTCTAAAAATCCAAAATTATACTGTAATTATTATTCTTTTTCAACTAAAATTTGACAGATCTTCTTGATCGTCGCTTCGAGTCTGCTTGCATAGTTTCAGCTCGATCTGAGTCGGGAAAAGGGTCAAAAATTGATCCAAAGTTTTTTCGACGGTAAGCAGGCAAGCGAGCAAGCGACGCCACGAGTTAATATAAAGGGAGTAAAAAACTTCAGAGGTTCCATCTTATTTTAAATATTTTAATTGATTTTTTATCTTAATTACTAATTTGTACTCTATACATGTGTAATAAAAAAGATAAATAATAAAACTCGCATTACATGTCAGTTCCCCAGCGAGAAAGTGACCGAAGAAATATAATACAACGCGACTCCTGAATCCTCGTTTCTCTGAACGCGCTGCGCTACCTGCGCGAGTGTATCGAGTTACCAGGTGAGCCCGGTTCAGCGTACCGATGTCAGAGGTCCGCTGCCGCCCGGCTGGCTGGGGCGGCGGACCTCCGGGCCCGGGACCTCCCTATAATTCAGTAATTCATTACCAATTTTTTCAATAGCCCAATTTCGATGAAATAACACGGTGGGATTATGAGCTAACATCACGCCGGACCATTGCTGCAGCGGAAGATACTCATTCTAAAAAAATGCTCAATAAAGTTGTTACATTTTTTTATTTATTTATTCGTGGGAAACTAACGGTACATATCAAATAAGATTACACATGATTATTGAACAGTATAGAGACCTCTTACAAATTTCCACAGAATTAACATGTTATGTATTAAAGCAACAATAAGTTATATACAAAAACAAAAAAGTGAAAGTTTTACATTACAGATAAAAGAAGAGGACAAAGTAAGGATAGAAAAGAACTAATCTACTTTGTAAAAAGGAGAAGAGATAAGGATAAAAAGAAGTGTTTATAATATATATATATATATTACATATAACATATATATCATATATATATATATTATATTATAGATAGATATATATATATATATATATACGAGATCTGGACAAAAGAAAAAAATGTGAATTAAAGAAATTAAATTAAGTAATGTATGACGGACATTTCGACGGCTCTTACGTATAATATCGTAACCCACAAAATACAATTTTACAGGAGAAGGATTTCAACATATTTTCGTCCTAATAATAATAATAATAACATAAATCTAAATATTGCCCAATTTTTTTTAAATTTCGTTTCAATATTTTATTTTATACTGTAGTTTCATAAATAATCACAAAAAAATCGAAATTATTAAAGGTTTTTGTAGAAATGCACATACGATATTATACTTCGGAAAAGACGCGACGTAAAATATCGTATAAATGACTTACAACATTTAACTTCGGAAAAGACGCGACGTAAAATATCGTATAAATGACTTACAACATTTTACTTCGGAAAAGACGCGACGTAAAATATCGTATAAATGACTTACAACATTTTACTTCGGAAAAGACGCGACGTAAAATATCGTATAAATGAACTTACAACATTTTATTCGGAAAAGCGCGACGAGTAAATGTATAACGACTTACAACATTACGAAAAGACGCGATGTAAATATAACGTAAGTGTTACATACGATTTTTTTTTTTTTTTTTTTAAATAAAAATAGAGATGTGGACACGGAATACGTGTCACATCAATATTCTTACTATTTTCAAACTAAGCTAAGCGCTTGTACTATGAAAATAGGACTAACTTGCTAGTCTGGAGTGAGGATCGAACCCGCAACCTTTGGATCACGAGGCCAGTGTCCTAACCACAAGACCAACAAGCTACTCACGCATATTATCGTAAGTTTACATACGATAATTATCTTATGTTATTTTCCAACGTATGTTATCGTAAGATGACACGTTAATAACAACAGGCCAAAAAATAAGAATAATTAATTTACATACGATAAAATTATCTTATGTTATTTTCCAACGTAAATTATCGTCAGTGTTACATACGATAGTATACTTCGTAAAAAATATGTGATTGTTTGAGATACGATAAAATACGTCCGAAAAAAGGTATTTATTGCAAAATATTTTTTTCTCTCTCTTGGAAATAAAGATATAATTAAATACATATGAAATACACAAAAAACTAAACGTCGATTTGTGGGTTACGATATTATACGTAGGAGCCGTCGATTTGTGTAATAAGTTGTAAGTTATGTAAATACAAGGATAATTCCCGTTTGCAGATGACACGTTAATAACAACAGGCCAAAAAATAAGAATAATTAATTTAAGATACGTATATTTCTATGCAATTACCTAACCAGGAAGCTTGTCCAGAGAAGGCATCCTGTAAGACACCCATGTACGGCTCTGAATCAACTATCCCGAGGGACGCGATCACAGGGAAGACCTGGAAGAAGTTGATGCGGTAATACTGAGAAAGACGCGAGAAAACTTGGAGCTCACGACCGGACGACTTCCTGTAACGACACAGACGACAGTGGAGAAAACTACCGCGTGAGATGGAATAAATCCTTGGAGAATTGAAGTCACGTAAGCAATAAAGCAATCTTTAAACCAAAAGTAACGTAAATATCAATCGAAGATTTGCAAGGACTAAAGCGTAACAGA
Organism: Agrypnia vestita; assembly: GCA_016648135.1. Classification (NCBI taxonomy): domain Eukaryota; kingdom Metazoa; phylum Arthropoda; class Insecta; order Trichoptera; family Phryganeidae; genus Agrypnia; species Agrypnia vestita. The sequence goes on from JADDOH010013765.1 coordinate 27,181, forward strand.
AAGATTATTATTTATAAAATCTTAAATGATGGATTTTCAAAATACTTAAAAAATAAAATAACATATAGGTAATTCAGATATTCGTGGACATGACACAAAAAATGAAAATGAAATAAGAATTCCAAATAGAACGAAAAGCTATACTCAGAACTGTTTATATTACAAATATTTATTATTTAATATTTTATTGTTATTAGTTATTAACGCTTTTTAGGGCTTTTATAAATAATAAGAGTAAAGTAACACATCAAGCAATAAGCTCTAACAAAGCATAATATAAAGTAAACAATAAGTAAAATAAATATAAAAAACAGCATTATTTAAAATAATATAAAGGAATGCAAACGTCACATTACAGAATACAAAAACAAATTATTATATATTCAATTCAATGCAATTCAATTTTCAATTCAATTTAGTTATTTTTTATATAATATTTACATTACAAACACAAATTTAATTCGTAAATGTTATAAATAATTTAGAAATATATAAACAAAAGCAAATAATAAATATACATAAAATCATCAAAAATCACATCAAAGGTGTAAGAGAATCCTGGTTCGAAATACCCTCAGAGTCATGGAACAGATCAATATCGTTCAATAACAGATCAATATTAGTTCGTGTTATATTTTGGTCGTTCATTTTGTAGCGATAGAATAGAGTTTTTTGGGCCCTAGTGAAAGAAAGATGTAACCGAACACTTGGAAACATTAAACATAAGTTTATTTCGCCTTTCCCATTCACATATATCGTATATATTAGGTCCTTACATATGAAATTGACGTTTAGTATGGGAGGAACATAAAGTCGATTTTTTTTTATTATAATATATTTATTTAATCAAAGTATGTACCATTGCTATCTATGCACTTTTGCCATCTCATAGGTAGTTCATCGATCCCTTTACTAAAAAAACCATTTGGAAGGGAATCAATAAAATCTTTGAAGGCGGTTTGGACTGCCCCATCGGAGTTGAATTTTTTCCTTGGCAAGAAGTTATCCGAATTTCGAAAAAAATGGTAATCTGTTGGGGCAAGGTCCGGAGAGTACGGTGGATGTCTTAGACATTCCAATTGAATCTCCTCTAATTTGGTAGCCGTCTGTTGTGCAGTGTGTGGTCTAGCGTTGTCATGAAGCAGCAGTGGCCTAGAGCGATTAACCAGCCTCGGTTGTTTAGCAGCTAGCTTTTCCATCATGGTTTGCAGTTGCTGACAATAGACATCTGCCGTAATCGTCTGGCCAGATTTAAGAAGCTGTAGTGAACGACACCAGCACTAGTCCACCAAACGCTCACAAGTAACTCGCGTTTGTTGATTTGCTTCACTCAATTCGTGAGGTACCCACCTTTCAAGCTTTTTCACCTTACCAATTTGCTTCAAGTGGATTAAAACAGTTTTATCACTAACACCGCAGCCTGCAGCTAACTCGGATGTGGTTTGCGATGGATCCGCTTCCACAATAGCCTTCAATTCTTCATTATCAACTTTGGTCTCCGGCCGTCCACGGGGCTTGTTCTGCAGGTCGAAATTTCCAGAACGAAAACGTTGGAACCAAAAACGCACTGTGTTTTCTTTTGCGGCACCGTCGCCATACACATCATTAATCCTTCGAGCCGTTTCTGCAGCACTGGTGCCACGGTGGAACTCGTACTCGTAAATAACGCGATATTTCAAGTTTTTCATTTTGTAAACTGAGTCTCGCAAAGAAAAAAACAATTGAGGAAAAAACAAATGAATTATAATTTTCAAAACACAAATACATGAGTAAATAGCTGTAAAAATTTGGATTTGGAATTCCTAACCAAAGAGAAGATATTTGAGATCAAATTTGCCAGTACGGTAAAACGTCAATTTCATATGTAAGGACCTAATATGCGTGGATAATATTAGTTATTGATAAATTGTGTTATTAACAAAATAAAGAAATATAAATTTAAAAAAAAAATAATGTGGCACGTTTGTGTTATCATTCGGAAAGGTTTGAAATTCACATTTTGTAAACTGGACTGCATTGAAAAATGTTCTAAGGTTTTCAGATTCTTCTGATTTAAGTTTTATAGGATATTCTGCCGTGTTTCCACGACATACGGATCGACAGGGTCCATCATCAGGGCTAATATTCTGTGAAACTAAGCGTCGGAATATCCCACAAAACTCAAATCAAAATATAGATTGCCTAGTTACGATATCTACGGTGTTTGATGAAATATTTCCTCTATAAAATAAAGAGTGCATATAATTTTATAAAAAATATATCACAGTATGACAGTTTTTTGTAGAAATTGAGAATGTATGAGAAGACTATCAATGCTCGATCGAAAAGGAAATAAAAATACTAGCCTAGATGACCGTATAGAAGGATAACTTATATGATTCAGATACTTGTAGCGGATGATTTAGCAAACATGTATTTTTCCCCTCGAAACACGCAGAAAGTATAAGTCGATATTATATAAGAAGAGTGAGATTCAAGATGTCAAGGATAACCCAAAGGCGTAGCTCGATAGTTGAAAACAATAAAATAAATTTAAAGTAAATAAATTGGGATGCGAACACGGAATACGTGTCACATCAATATTCTTACTATTTTCAAACTGTGCTAAACGCTTGTGCTATGAAAATAAAACTAACTTGCTGGTCTGGAGTGAGGTTCGAACCCGCGACCTTTAAGCTACTCTTGATGATGTGTTTTTATGTATGGCAGCCTTAAGTAACTTGTACATAAGTACAAAATGTACCTACAGAGATTCTGGGTTCGATTCCTGACGGGATCGTGATTTTCCCAAGCCAGGGTGTTTAATAAGTCGTTTCGCTACAGAAATTGGAACTCATGGTCTGAAGAAGCGTTAAAAAACAGATATAAGTGAAAATTTTAATAGTGATATTTTAAAACATATGAGGTAGGGTAAAAGCCGGATAGTTGCCCCACTTATCAAAAAAGCTCTATAATTAAAAAATATGTACTTCCTAAGAGTAATGCAACATGTATATCAAAACATAGGTCTTTGATCTTTTGTAGTAGGCTATTTTTGTAAACATAATTAATATTGGTTTAGAGTAATTCCTGTTTTACTTTACCTCTCAAAAAAGGGATAGTTGCCTATTGTAGCGGATAGTAGTACTTGCCTCGTACGGGGATAGACGCCTCACTACGATTTTTTTAGATAGAAACAAATTTATATCAATTTAAGTAATCAGTATTTATTATTTACTGAGATCCTTTATTAAGAACTACTCAATGTATTATTTATCATTATAAAATAGTATTAACTTTTAACGCTTTAAATTATAAAAATACAACAAAATAGGCTCCAAACTTTAAATTACGTATTTTATTAGTAAAATATTATTACTCCATTTATATTAACTCGTGGCGTCTGCTTGCTTGACGAAAAAACTTTGGATCGATTTTTAACCCCTTTGCCGTGATCCAATCGAGCTGAAACTTTGCAAGCAGACTCGTGGCAACGATCAAGAAGATCTATCAAATTTTCGTTAAAGAAATTTATAAATTTTTGGATTTTTCAAATTTTTAATGGTTTTTTCATACAACTTACTAAGTTGTATGACCAAAGCCCAACGCGTAGGTTAAGCGCCAAACCAGTTTCCACTAGTAAATGAGAAAGGAAGTATAATAAAAACTTGGTTTTTTGGGTTAATTTTTTTTTATATCTTAGATAAAACAATATGTCAATCAACTTAAGCATCAGCATTGATTATCACCAGAAGCCAGGGTTTTCTTCGTTTCACATCTCATGCAATGGTTTTTGAATGTCGTACAAGTTTCATGCAACCACATTCGACATATCCAGTTCTTCGAACGCAAGTGCTAAACTATCTTCCGTCCAGCTGATGTGACGCGGCACCACGCCTGGCTTTCGCGAGGAATTATACTTGTGAGGCATTTTTTTCACCTAGAATGACAAGTTATAGTCGTAATAAGTTGGAAAAAACACCAAAAGAAAAAATTTGTCTTTTTTCGTTAAAGAATTTATAGTTGCGGATAGTTAGTTGCCCCTAGGTTGCTCGTATCTATTTGCTAGTCTAGGAAGCCTTTGCAGTGGGGAATTAAAGACTCAGTTGCAGTTTCCACGGCAAACCTGCAGACTTCTAGTTACGCGAGACGGAACACGCATACGTCAGCACTATTTTCGATATTTCAATTGAGAATAATCCCGTTCTATAACAAAAGCTGCTCCAGCCGGGCGCTGTGAGATCTCGATCTGAAGATATGTGAGACGAAAGCGGGTAATATGAAATTGATGAAGGAATGCGGACAGACCACGTAAAATGTTACTTTTCACCCAGTTATTTGATCGGCTCTGCTCGGCGGATTAAGGCGACTGTCACAGATGCGCGTCGCTTTCCACTGGACTTTGGACCAGGTCCGCTGGAGTGACCGGCGCGACCGCCGACCGCCCGGTGCCGCTCCGGAGCCGCCCAGTTTCATCAGCTCGCCCGCGTCAGAGCGGTCCGGCCCGTACCGGCCATTCCTACAAATCACCAACACGTGGAATGCCACGTGACGGACTCGTAACTAACAGGTGTGACGTCATAAAGTAAGATTTCGATCCAAAACTGTGCAATGTCTCGAGTCTTGACATTATTTTTCAACATTTCGCACCCCTAGTCTTAAACTATGACATGCTAAAAATGGCATTTTTATTTAATCGGGTTTAAATTTTCAATTTCTAAAAAGAAATCTAAGATGTTTCTTCCATGACCTTGTCTGCTGGCAATTCGTAGGCTCGTAGGCCCGAATTCAGAGTCAATACTTAGATGATTGAAAGGTTAAGGTTTACCTTTAAAATTATATTTTGTACCTATAGAAAATTACATTTTTAAGGCACCTTAACCTTTAAATCATCCAAGTATTGACTCTGAATTTGGGCTGTAATGTTAAATTATTCAAATTTTAAACGAATTAAGGTTGTTATTACGGTCGTTAGACATATTTTACTGTAAATGGTTACAGATATTTTATACGAACCGTATGTTTTTCCGAGAAACGACTCTCGACGTTTTGTTGAATTCGTATTCAACGTCACCAGGAAGACGACCTGTACCCGCAGATGTATACGGCGGAATGATTAATGTTTCCGAGGACGTAATCAGTACAGGTCGTCCCCCTGATGACGTTGATTACGAATTCAACGAAAAGTCGAGAATCATTTTTCGGAAAAACACACGGTTCGTATAAAACATTCGTAACCATTTACAGTTAAATTGAAAGTATTGATTGTTTAAAGAATTTCATTATCCCTGTCAATCCAGCTTATTTTTGATGGCCTTTTATAGTATTGATCGACATCTAAATATTTCAAATCGCTTAAGCATTGTTTCATTCCATGATTCCATTTCATATAAAAGTAGGTACAATAAAAAACTAACCCATAAAAACCAAGTTTTTATTTTATTCCCTTTCTTTGTAAATTAAGTTTACCATCATGTAATAATTGATTGACTGAAAATGAAATATGTCTAGACAAATGTCTATGTCAAAAATCTCTAAAAATATCGTTTTACTATTTGATTTCTTCCCAACAAACCGAAGTGTGCTGTCATCTGTGAACCAACTGTCATAAATTTTCGTAATTCGTAGTGAAGTACCTATTAAACCTACCGACGGAGTAGTTCAAATTTTAAATATTCCGTGACGTTATCGGGCCGCCGGCGCCGTTGGTATTAATCAAACTTTTGTAATGATTCCAATTTGAAAAAGCCATTAAAATTTCTAAAAATCCAAAATTATACTATAATTTTTTTTTTTAACGAACATTTTATAGATCTTCTTGATCGTCGCCACGAGTCTGCTTGCAAAGTTTCAGCTCGATTGGATCACGGGAAAAGGGTTAAAAATCGATCCAAAGGTTTTTCGTCAAGGAAACAAGCAAGCAGACGCCACGAGTTAAAAGAAAGGAAGTAAAAATATAGCATGGTGTCATTCGAAAATTTTAAATCATTTTTTTTTTGGACGTGGTAAAGGTATCTTTAGGACAGGGTAAATTTTTTTGTTTGCTAATGCATCATCCAAAGGTTATGAACACGATGGGCGCAAAATAATAAATCAGAATCAGGTAGGAAGAGGTCTCGGAAGATTTTTCTCTGTGTGTGAAAGGAAACAAAAGATCCCCTTTTATTCTGTCTTGTAGGCAGCGAAGTGCGGTCAATACTTTCAATCAAACTGTATTTGACTAGAATTTTAGCGAATGAATTCGAAAGCAAATAAGAATTTCGTAATATTTCTATGAAAATGTTACCATAGTATTCTGATTCTAACAGATAAATACTTAATTTGTTTATGTTTACATATAACCTATACTTCAGTACTGACTTCACACGCCTGCATATACGTAAATTATCTTCGCGAATTTTTAAAAATGTATAATTTCTGCATTTTTAAATTAAGATGATGTATAAAGATAAAGAACTTAAAATAAGTTATACTTTCCCATACATCTATTATTATATCACTAGCTGCAATCCATCAAAAATGACAAAACATTGGTTCGCGTCTTCGCTAAACCCTAGTAAATATTTATAGCATCTGGCGCTCCACGGAGAGGCGGCCGTAGCAACATACGCTGAACGGCCAGTTCGCGTTTGGTGGCCTGAGGTTCAAGCCAAATCTTTTTTTAGCCGTGTTACACGAAGTTACGGGGACAAACAGATAGACGGACGGACGGAGAAACAACGAAATTATTATGTTGACGATATTGAAATAATATATATTTTGCCAATAGATTAGTAACACTGTCCCGGTTGTAATTAATAGATGTATTTTAGGTTTTTGATAGATATTTTTCTGCATAGGTACTAGGTAATGCAATCCCGATCCCGCGAGATCTCGAGGCATTTTACGAGATCAATCCCGAACCGAAAAATCGGACGAGATTATCGGGATTGATCAGCATTTTTTATGTTTTGTATGTTTAATTGTTTGTGTCTATAAATCTTTTATTAAGTACTTAAAACTTATGTTCATGTCACATTCAAATAATGAAAATAGCTTTGAATAATATTTGCTGTATTTTATCAACCTAACATAGAAATTAAAACTAGATACTACTAGTTAGTAGTTTTTACTCTACTACATTGACTGATTTATGCTTGGAAAAACGCCTACAAAAACTTTAATGCAATGATTAATTATGAATATTTTATTAAAATTGCTGATATAAAAATGCACGGCATTGTCGTTAATTGCTATTCAGCTCTATAAACAAAAAAAAACAAAAGTAGTCGGGATTCCGATCCGTAGGGATCCCACGGGATTGGAAATTCTAATCTCGAGGGATCCCGAAAGGGCAATCCCGAGTCGGGATTGCATTCCCTAGTAGGTACCTATCTTTTTGTTTAATTATTGTATTTCAAATAGATTTTATTTCACGGAACTATGTCCTGAAATCGTAATTTCACAATATAATCATTCTAGATTCAAAATTAAGAAATGAACATTGAAATAATGATCGAAAACTATAAAATATTTTTTGTTGCAGACGATCTCCGCCGCCGGGACCCGAACGAATGCGATTAAAGCGGCACACAATGGAATCAAGAACTTTACTTCTAAAAAGGTTAAAAAAGAAAAAAGCAAAAGGTCTAAAACAAACATCGTTTCTAAATTACGAATGACACATAAATAACATCGCACAGGACACGCATAATGGCGCAGTATATTCATTCACAATGGCGGACATTCGGAATGACAGTTAACGTTTTAAATTGAGCTTAGAAAAAAAAGACAAATCAGTGCAGGGGTTCCAAACCTGAAAGAGTTGATGTACCGAGCTAACTAACGTCTTCAAAAATACTAATGTATATAGTTCGAGAAAATAATATAGGTACATGATATAACAGAGTTAGTCCACCATCCATCACCAAGAGCCAAGTTGGTCTTAAGATGAATATAGAGAAAACAGAATCATCACAAACAATAACAATTATATTGAAATAGTAGATGAATATATATATACGTAGGACATAAGATAAAATTGAACAAAAAAATCTAAACAGCAGAATTGCCAAGACGAATAGAAATGAGCTGGGCTACTTTTGGCAAACTTATACATATTTTCGAGAACAAAGAGAACCCAATTAGCCTAAAAAGAAAAGCCTTTGAATCGTGCATACTGACAGTGATGACGTATGGAGTGGAGGCAATGGCCCTTACAAAGAAAAGTGTAGAAAAGCTCAAATGCACGCAACGATCCATGGAGAGATCCATGCTTGGAATAAACCTAAAAGATTGAATAAGAAATGATGGAATTAGGCGCAGAACTAGAGTAGTGGATATCATGAATCGTGTAGTGAAGTGGAGACCTTGGGAAAATAAAAGAGGCGTCGGAAGACCTCAAAAGAGATAGGCCGACGACTTAACCGTTGTGGGGAGAAAGAAATGGCTACAATTAGCAAATAACAAGGTAGGATGGAAGTGTATGGAAGAGGCCTGTATCCAGCAGTGCAGAGATGAAGGCTGAAGAAGAAGAAGTCCACCATATTTTATAGGTAGATTGCTTCCTAAATACCTAAAAGAAAAGTTAAATAAAATTATAAAAACCTCCCAGAAAATGTCTGGTTTGAATTCCTGCAACCCTTAATAATTATATTTAACCTGTATTAAACAATTTTAATGTAGTGTTATATTTTTAAAGTATTATATTTATAGTACGTTAAGTTACAGTTGGAATCAAGAGGGGGGTTAAGGGAGGATTTGGTGGGAGTCAGGAGGGGGGTAGAGGGTAATAAGGAAACGAAATTAATTTATGGCCTGTAATAACAATGGATAAAAGAATAGAGGGTTCAACTTATCAACGTTGCGAGATGAGCACAAATGGTCAACGGTTAGAGACATTAACCAACACCTTTACACTTCCGCGATAAGATCTCGGAAGCCGAGACTGTTGTTAATATATCGTGACGAAAATACTTTCAAAAGTAAAGGTCGATAATAAGTGTTATGTAAAGAAAGACAACGAAGTTTTTACTCGAGAGTAAAAACTTTGGTCTTTTTTTTAAGTGGTAGGTAACTGAAAGATGTAAGACGAAAAAACTAGGAGGGGAGTGCAAGGGGTCATGACCGGTAAATGGTGCCAGTTAAGATATAGATCCAGTGTCGAACAGTTGCGAATACCGATGGAGGGTGGATATACACGATTCTCGAAGTTTCGCTGGAGTTTTACAGCATTTTCAGAAGTGTGTCTTCTCATTTCCAATTCAATTTTAAATATGATTTTTTTGTTAAAGAAAAGATAAGCGAAATTCCAGGATGGGAACTGATTAAACCACGTTAACTTAATTCCTGTGCGAAGAAATCGTTTGATATTCGTCCTCCCCTCGGGGATGGATGAACGGCGAATATTGAGGGTGCATCGGTCGCCGCCCGGCGGTCCGCGACCGCTGGCTCGGCTCCCACCTGTGGCCGGCCGGGTGCCAGGTGCCAGGTGCGCGCCACCCGATATTGGGGGATCAAGATGTTGTGCCCCGGCGCGCCCGGCCCGCCCCCGATACGATCTGGCACGCTGGCACGCACGCGCGCGCCGCCACCCAGGAGCAGGAGCCCGGGAGGGCCGGGATCACTCGGAGCGGGATAACAAACTTAGATACCGGAAGAAACTACAATTGCAGGGATTAAATCACGCGTCGGAAGGCGTTTTAAGATTACGCAACGATTTAATAAATATCAAACATGATACTCAACTTAATAAAGCTCCGTAAAATTTCATACTTTGTTCATATAATGAGAGGCGAAAAGTACTCCATCCTTCAGATCGTCATGAAGAGGAAGATTGAGGGTCGCAGAGGGGTCGGAAGGAGACGGCATTCCTGACATTCGAAACATCCGAGAGTGGACCGGGATAAGAAGCGTGGAAGAGCTGTTCCGCACTGCCCTGGACAGGGAAACTTTCTCTCAGATGATCGTCGACGTCGGGGGGACCCGACAGAGCACATGAAGAGGAAGAAACATGATATTTTCGTTAAAAATGTCCTTAAGTAGATACAGGTAACTTTCTAGATACGGGCCACCATTTTTCATTCGAGCCGAAAATCTCAGGAAAGCCCAAAAGTCACCACACGCGCCTGGTCAAAGAAGTAATTGAAATATACAAGCACCCGGTAAACATTAATAGGGATGACGGTCTTAAGTTAAAAACCTCGTGGTATCCGGTGCTGCAGGATAAATCAAATCGACGATCCGCACAGTCCGACATCCGTCAGTAGATACACAACACACTACATCAAGACACACACACCCTGCTTTCGACACGGTACTGCAATCTAGTACTTAACATAACACAACTTGGAGACACCCTGACTTCGGTACGGTATTGCAAGGCAATACTTAACCTACGCTTCAACACACACTCATCACATCAGCCCTGATGATGGACCCTGCAATGGGATCCGAAACGTTGGCCAGAGAGGTCACATATATACGGCAGAATATCCCAGAAAACTATACACAGAAGATAATATTTTTGTTGTCTGTCTGTCCCTGTAACTTGAACGCAACTTGATGCCATAATACTAGGTCTTACCAACGACGCGAACCGATGTTCCGTCATTTTTGACGAGTTGAAGCTAGTTTATTAATAATGGCGATTAATAAAACTCTGCGTTTTCTGTCTTCGAAACGCATAAATTCTCTGTGTAACAATGTCCGTCGCTAACGCTATCAGGCGCTGTTTCTGAAATCGCTCGAGCGAATTTAAATTTTAATGTTCAGAAAAGGTTGCATCTATTGATAGATGCGGTACTCTATCGAGGGTGGAAGCGGTGAATGTTACATTGTGTAAAATGATCACTTGTGCCAGCCGCACGATAGGTCGTAACCCCTATGAGCACCCACTTGACTTCCATACCTACTTTCCCATAAAAATATAATTTCGTCTCTATGCGACATCTAAAATATATATTGATTAAGAAAAGGGAGGTCCATTTGATGTATAATGTCACAACGTAGCATTACAAATTTGACTTAAGAAAATACTGACTAAGAATCCTGATGCCGTATAACAGTTTCCAAGATAATTCTGAGAAACGTTGCGTGGAATACTGTTGGTAGTTTCCTATTGGTAAAATCAGATGATCAATACAGGAAAAATTACAAGGAATCTGACACATGCCACATCTGGAGTAGAACGGTCAATGGTAAATAGACGAGGCAAAAATGGTATGCTTGGACAGAGGAGTCTGGCGTGCTATCCTTTCTGCCCACAGCCTGGTAAATTAAGTAGTTAGTAAAAGAGACTCTTCTTCTTTTCCTTCATGGTCGCTGATGATAATGACGGTGATATCGTGGTGACAATGATGATAGCATTTGTTCAGATCTAAAGCATTCCTCACTAGGTGATCTTCCATGTGAATAGGTCCCCTCAACTCTATATATAAAATTGAAGACTACGAATGCAATTGAGAAATACAAAATGCGAATACTCAATAAGTCACTAATGACTTATTGAGTATTCGCATTTTGTTTGAGAAGGATAGACGATGCTGAGCAATTATTATCTAGTAAAATAGAGTTTTTTTTCTGTGAGCAAGTCTATGAGATTCGCAGTATACGTTATCATCACAACATTTCTAATAAGGCTATCTTTCCTTGCTTTTGCTGCCTCGGTGATCATGTGCCTCTGACCCATATCGAAAGATTGGGAAAACTGGTATTTTAATGATATTTACCCGATTGGACATGGTCTTGCCAAATTTTCTTCAGAGGATCATGGAATTCCTCTTTTTAATTTTGGCTTCAAATCCGACAGTGTTTGAAATTTAAGAACCAAGCCAGTAATATATCAATGTTCACGTCTCAAACCCACATACATAGAAAAATCAGCAAAACTAGTGTTTAGGCAATATTAATTTAACTTAATATATTTATTTATTTATTAGCCATACACCAAGTATGTATACACGTAGTGTATACACAGTATATTTTAGTCAAGCCGCGGAGAAGCGATGGTGGCTATGTCGTCTAGTCGCCGCGCTGCCGTCCGCGCGTTACGCCGGCCGCACACTGGATGCGTTTTCGTACGAAATTGAGTAAGACGTATACGTACGAATACGCAAGTACATTTCTGACCTTCGAAGTGTTACTGGACATCGCACACTGTACACGATTTAGTAGTGCGTGTACTAGATGCGACGTCCGACACGATCCGGATTTGTTCGGAAATTTTTGCCATTTCGTGCGATGGATATTGAAAAAATTGTCAATTTGACACATGACCACAAATGTTTCTGGGACCAAAGTGATTTAACTACGTAACCATCAGCGCAGAATCTCTAAAGAACTAAAAAAATACCTGTAAGTTAAATAATTATGTTTAATGAAGGTGAGGTATAATTATGTACTTCGAACAAAAAAACTTTTAAATATTTTTCAGATGTTATGAGCTCTCGTTGCACTTGATTCTCCCCAGCATTTGTGAATCTATTAGATAGATAGTCATGAAATTTGTCATTATTTAAGTCTGCCATAATGGAGTTTTCCAGAAGATATAGATTATTCATTTGGCACAAACGTCATTGGAGAAATGCGCAAAGTAACTGATTGTGACAACGCAAGACGCAATCAATGTGCGCGCTCCAATACGTACGAAAATATTCGTACGTAATAATTCGTATCCAAAGTGCGGCCGGCCCTAGATTTCGAGTCTCTCTTCAGCTCTCTCCAGTGTATTTCGTTTTTTAGCCGTGAATTCCAGGAAGTTACGGATTTACGGAACACGAAATTATTATATTTAGATAGGATATGAACTACCATGGACCCCAATTGTTGATATTCCTCTTTTTTAATATTCGTCCTGTTTTTTCGTCTAAATTTTTGTTCGATACATGTCCCACCTTTCACGTGCTGGTTAATTGTCTCCAAATGCTTGTGAACCACTAGGACAACAATGACCAGAATCTACAATACATTACCATTCAAGGTGACTCCTCTTCCAAACAGTAACCTAACCTCTATAAAGTAAAAATTCTTAACAACAACCATTGTTTTTTTCACCCAAGAGCTCAATTTCTTGTTGATATTATTTGAACCTTATTTCTTACTCATCTTTAATTGTAACTGGTTGCGGATATTTTATACGAACCGTGTGTTTTTCCGAGAAACGATTCTCGACGTTTCGTTGAATTCTTATTCAACGTCATCAGGAGGACGACCTTTACCCGGTAACTGCTTTCGAGGGCGTAAATTATTTGTACTTTGTTGTGAAATGTTCACTTCTTCTACAGTAGATGTCGCCAGTGTGCAATAAGTACTAGTTACGTCGGCGGACTTTACTGCGACGTTTTTCAAGGGTGGAATCAATGTCGTAAAAACAGGGCGCCAAATACTTGATAGTTTGTAACTGTCATCTCTATTGAAATTGGGATGTTTGTATATTAAAGTGAAAGCTGTAATCAGTCCGCCCTCTACCTCTGCGGGTAAAGGTCGTCTTCCTGATGACGTTGTATAAGAATTCAACGAAACGTTGAGAATCGTTTCTCGGAAAACGTACGGTTCGTATAAAGTATCCGCAACCAGTTACAGTTAAATATGTCTAACGACCGTAATAACAACCTTAACTCTTTGTTACACACTGTTCACTTTGTCCTGATAGCAAAAAAATTCTAACTAATTGGAGACATCTATAATTTTATTGTAAATTCTCATTAGTACATTGCGCGTGCCTCGTCGGCTCGTAAACAGACATTTAAATTATTCGTATTGCAATAACGTCATTAACAAAAAGATCTGACCGGATTAAACCGAATACATCTGGAGCAGCTCAGCATCACATTCCTGGACCCTGGCCACCTCGGGGGAGGAGGTGCCGGTGCCAGGTGTTCGTGTATCAGATTACCGATTATGCTATAAAATATGGCCATCATTATACACAAATATTCATCGTTATTTCTTTGCTCTCTCGGACGTTAATATATGTCCGATTGTCCCACAACGACCATAACACCACATGCATTGCGTCATGTGGATAAATAGATTTTAATTAATTATACACATATGTTGCTGGCTTTTCTGCACCTCGCCACGATAATTATAAAATAGCGTTCGTGCTGAGGAAGATTTAAGATTCTTTTTATTTAAAAAAAAATATCAACAAACTATTTTCGTTAAAAAGACGCACACTAATTGATACACAAAATAAAACATGCAAATAAATCAATAAAGGGGACGTCAGTTAGTTTGCGTCCATCCTAACCAAGACGCAGTGTGATCGAAAACGGCCGAAATTAAATTAATAAAGGGCTTTGTGCAAAATTAAATATTTAAAAAAAATTATAATTTCGTCTAACTACAATAATGGATATGAATATTAAAAATATAAATTTTTTACAAACAATGATATTCAAATAAGAAAGGACCTCAAAAAGAAAGGACAATATCTCAATCACTAATCTCTATGTAATGAGATAAATCATCTCTAATTGTCATGAAAAATTTAATACTCTCTTTCCTACGCCAAAAGGAGACTTTCTGTTTGATAGTGGAATTTCCCTGTGGCTTTGCCATTGTCAAATGGAGACTAATGGAATTTCTCTGATCCTTTGCCTATGCCAAAATGGAAACCTTTTCATGAAATTTTCCCGATATTATGCCTATGCCAAATGGAGACTCTCTCCAAAGTTTTTGATTATGTTGGAAAAATATTGAAATTGAACAAATGTTAGTTTATTTTGAAATATTCATGTAATAAATATTGCACACTAATTCTATCTAATTCCTCGGTCGAATGAAAAAATGAATTTGACAGTAAAGACAGGTTAAATAATTGCACAATTAGATAGGTGTCGGAAGGTTAGAACTACCGGTATAGTGGACGCATTTTCCCACTAAGATGCGAGATATTTTTGAGTAAAATATGTAGTATATTTTTACCACAGCACAAAATATGCACATTAGGAAAAAAATTAAGTTTCATCATACCTGAAATTATTTATTTATTTATTATTAAAATGAAATTTTATTTTTCAGTTCTTTGGATTTTGCAATAATGAGGTTTTACTGTATATGAGATGTACAAAAGCAATGGCAGCAATATTCGAAAAATCAATGTTTTTAAAAACTTATTTTCAATTTGATGTAGTTTTCATAGATTCCGGACATTTCGTTTACTGACGGCTTTTTTGTGTTTAACTCAGAAACACCTCAGTGCGACATTGCTGCCTTTGCTTTTATACCCCTCATATGTAGTATTTTTGACTAGCACCACCTTAGCCGCATAAATTAAGTATTGTATGCGATTATGTATTAAAATTCCTTGTATTGTCAGCTGCAGGAAGTTTTACAGGAGAAAGAAAAGAGTGTATTAAAAATTATTTATTGACACCCATTTTACGAGTACAAGAGTACTAAATTGTACCATGTGTTATTGGAAAATGAAAAAATGTCGTAAAATGACATCCTCTCCATCTTCTGTGTTAGTTGTCTACCTCCATTGCAGCCTCCCTCGAACTCCCCCAATATCCTCGATCCAGGGCATTTGAGCAGCGCCAACACAGATATGAAATTGAACTTGTAACTTCGCTGGACTAATCTGGTGGCGACAGAAAGGAAGTCACCCCAAATTGCCGCTGGATTGCTTGATCTAGCTCTATGGCTGATTTTGACGAGCCACCTCTGTGCTAGCAGATCACGTCAATAGGGAGGGGATATTTATTGACGAGTTGTGTTAAAGTGGATGCACATTAAACGACATCAATGGGCCCAAGATTTATATGAATGTCAGCAGGACATCTGTGCGAAGCAGCTGTGGCCAAGTCGTTATCAAAAACAAAAGATGTTGAGGATTTTGGCCATGACATCACCCGACGTGAATGCGGCTATCTGGCTGACAGATAATGGAATTTTTTTTTGTTTGTTATGTGATAATGTAAATTTGGTCACGTATCGGCATTAAAACACTGGGTGAACTTAAATTTTAATACTTTATTTAATATCTTTGAATAAAATAACTATTTGTATAACACCACTTTATTGAGTTTACACCAAATAATTTCAACTCACAGCTGAGTCTTCATCAGGGTTCAGTATTAACTAAATAAAAACAGAATTACAAGCAATCAAGAGAGCATTAAGGGAAGATAGAGACAGAAGTCAACTGTGGTGTATATAAATAGTTATTTTATTTAGAAATATTATGTCTCACCGCAATGTGTTTGCTTCGTGTGAAAATTTACTTTATTTAATTTAATTTATTTTTTAAGTAAGCGAATATTACACCTTGTATATTAACTAGTATTTTACACTTTATATTCTAAAATGTATTACTAATATACTTTCCATATTAACCTACATATTTAATCTATGGTACAATCTTTAATATAAAATATATACATCTTTTATGATCTTATTTATGGTACAATCTATAATACAAAAAACAAACCCATAAAAACCAAGTTTTTATTAAGTAACTCATAATAAACAAAATTTTACAATACTCCCTTTCTTATTGAATCAGGTTTCGTGCTTATTGCACGCGTCGAGCTCCTTATTTATTTGAATGGAATCCTATTTGAAAAAAACATTGAAATTTCGAAAAATCAAAAATTATATTATAATTATTAAAATTTTTAAAAGAGAATTTGTTAGATCATTTTTATCGTCTCCACGAGACTGCCTGAAAAGTTTCAGCTAGATCGGATCACGGGAAAGGGTTAAAAATCGATCCAAAGTTTTTCCGGCAGATAACAAACCGCAGAAAAGAAAGGGAGAAATAAAATATACATCTTATGTTCTACGATTCTATACTATTTGTACAATATTTATAGCATTTGTTTTTAAATTCATTCATCTTATTGATATTTTTTATGTTTTCTGGCATCTCATCATATATTTTTACACCTCTGTACATAAGACAATTCTGTGTATAAACTTTTTTCTTATATGGTTAACTTATTCTAATCCCAATTCTGGTGATATATGTATGTAGGTACATCACTATTTACAATAATTTTGTTCAAAAAATATTTTGGCCATTTGTTATTGAAAATTTTATGTACAAATATGAGAACGTTATAAATAAGTATTTTTTTTAATTTCCCTCCAATTGAGTGCTCTTCTCATTCCTTCAATTCTGATGTATTTACTTTTTTTTTATATGATTCTCATTGCCCTGTTTTGCATCACTTGTAGTTTCTTGATGTTTCCTTCAATGGCCAAATACAAGACTAGCACAATAGTTGATGTAAGGAGTTATTGTAGTTTTGTATATTAACTCTGCATTATTTTTATTCAGTTTTTTTCTCAATCTTCCAAGAAAAAATATTTTCTTGATATTTTTGAAGAACATATTCAAAATTTGGTGCCAAAGTTAATTTTGCATACCTAAATATCACATTTCATACTCCTTTTCAATGAGATCACCGTCAATATTTACATTTTTCACCATATTTGGTGTATTTTTGCCTATTTAACAAAACTAAACGAACGAACGCGGTCAAGACAAAGATTAATAAAGAGTTGATAAAATAGTTTAACTTGTGTTCAGAAGAAATATATAAAAAATCTTTACAAGAATTAAAATTATATAGCATTTCTTTCCAATACTTTCAATATAAATACAAGTTATTGAATATAAAATATTTATTAATTATTAAATAAAACACAACTTGGTATACACAACTAAATATTTCTTTTCTTTATTCAATATAAATAAACACCTCTACAAGTACTCTACGAAGATTCCTTCCTCAGGAGGATACAAAGTATACTAAATTAAATTACATAGTTAACTAGTGGGGTGGAGAGTTTTTATTTATAATTGGAAAAATGTTAAGAATGGGGTTGTTTGGGAATTGAATTTGACTGTTTATTATATTGTTATTAATGATAATATTTAATACTAAAATATTTATATTGATATTCCCCTCATAAGGCAAAACGCGTCTCAGAAAATTAAAAAGGTAGAACTTAAAAAACAGGTGTTTTTATTTCCATATTTGATCTAATTAATAGAGAAAAAAAAATCATCACATCGGAACTTACGCTTGAACTAAAAGCATAAAAAAAATTAATTTATGAAAAAAGAATAGAAAGGGATAAGTAAGGATGCCATATTCCACGGGACTGAAACACAAAGACGGAGAGGGGCGAATAATATCCAAGCAGATCTGCAAAAGGTAGGGGCGTGCTTAGCAGACTAGACCTCAAAGGCGACGTTAAGGGCATGATGGCCCTCTACTATGCTTCCGAGTGCCGAGAGGCCGCTAAAGAAGAAGAATATGATAGAAATATATGGTTTGGTTAAACCAAATAATTCAAAGATCACATGTGTATGTTTGAAACAATCATTTAGAGAAGAGTTAAGTGAGTGCCCAAAAAGGCAATGTAAGGCATGTATAGCTATTGTGACTTCGACTGCGTCCGAGTCCCATCTTCTTTTTCCTCTCGTGCCCTATCTACGTCGGCTATTGTCATTTTATTTACTACAGCCTGGAATTCAAAAATTGAATTTGAATTGAAGATTTCGGATTTTCATTCCTCTAATAACTTCTTTTTCTTCACTCTTCCGAATCGTAACATTTTGGCGGCCCTCATAGCGCAGTGGGTATGACACTATCTTCGCACACGTTCCGGGTTCGATTCCCGGTGAGATCACAATTTAATCTATGTGATTTACTCAAGGCTGGGTGTTTTGTGATGTATTTATTTTCTGTAATTAGGCCTCTTGGCGCGTTGAAGCGTTAAAAATCATCATATGTTTTTTTTTTTTTTTTTAAAAAAAATAGAGATGCGAACACGGAATACGTGTCACATCAATATTCTTACTATTTTCAAACTAAGCTAAACGCTTGTGCTATGAAAATAGGACTAACTTGCTTGTCTAGAGTGAGATTCGAACCCGCGACCTTTGGATCACGAGGCGAGAGTCCTAACCACAAGACCAACAAGCTACTCATATGTAGCTCTGTGTATTGAAGAAAGAAGATAAAATCTTAAAGACAGACTTTACAAATATGCCCAATCAAATGTGCGATCACGTGTGGCACTTCTGGTCCACACTGTGCTCAACGACGCTATTGTTTATTGGACTGGCGAAAATCGCAAACATCGCCTATTGTATGTAATCACCTCCTCGCCAGCAGGCGGCCGCGAGTCTGCCGGCCCGCGGACGTCGTTCCTCCGCCTCCGCGGGGCTTTGTCACCTCGCGGCAGGTGTGCTGCGGGCTGTGCGGCGTGGCGGCCACATCTCTTTAATCGCCCGTCGTTACGATCAATGCCGCCATCCTTCAAAACCTCCAGCGCTCGGTCGATCAAACAAACATTATTTTAATTATTGTTATTAATGCGGCGGACTCCAGCCTCGTTCGACTCATTCAATTACAGGACTTATTTATTGTTCTACTCGGTGTAACATCATCGCCCATTAATCACCTATTATTTATTCATGAGCATATGTAAGTGATGGCTGGCGTTTGCCGTGCCTACGAACGAGATTTTCATCTCCGAGTCAGCAATAATGCTCCTGTTAGATTCTTTGGAGGCAACTTCCGCCTTCTTGTGTCTTCTTCTTCTTCATTTTTCAGTCTTCATCTCTCCGCTGCTGGATATAGGCCACTTTCATACCCTTCTATCCTTCCTTGTTATTTGCTAATCGTAGCCATTTCTTTCCTCCCACGGCGTTTGAGTCCAGAGAAAAAAGCCATCACTATCAATGATAATAATATTGAAATAGTAGATGAATATTTATGCCTAGGACACAAGATAAAAATGAACAAAAATAACCAAACAGCAGAATTGCTAAGACGAATAGGAATGAGCTGGGCTGCTTTTGGCAAACTCAAAAATATCTTCGAGAACAAAGAGATCCCAATTAGACTAAAAAGAAAAGCCTTTGAATCATGCATACTGCCAGTGATGACGTATGGATTGGAGACTATAGCCTTTACAAAGAAAAGTGTAGAAAAGCTCAAATACACGCAACGATCCATGGAGAGATCCATGCTTGTAGTAAGCCTAAGAGATAGATTAGATTAGAAATAATGAGTTAGGCGCAAAACTAGAGTAGGGTATATCATGGATCGTTTAGCAAAGCTAAAATGGCAATGGGCAGGACACGTTGCAAGGCAGGATGCTACAAGATGGCCTCCCAGAGTTCTGAAATGGAGACCTTGGGAGAATAAAAGAGGCATCGGAAGTCCTCAAAAGATATGGGCCGATGATATAGTCGCTGTGGGGGGAAAGAAATGGCTACAATCAGAAAACAAAAAGGAAGAATGGAAAGAGAAGGACGAGGCCTATATCCAGCATTGGAGAGACGAAGGCTGATGAAGAAGAAGAAGAAGACGGCGTTTATATCGTCTGCCCATCTCTTTTGAGGTCTTCCGACGCCTCTCTTACTCTTCCAAGGTCTCCACTTCAGAACTCTGGGAGTCCATCTTGTAGCATCTTGCCTTGCCTTCTTGTGTAAGTTTCAATAACTCAAGCCCCATCCCTACCATCTATTAGGTCCTTACATATGAAATTGGCGTTTAGTATGGGAGGAACATAAAGCCGATTTTTTTTAATTATAATATATTTATTTAATCAAAGTATGTACCATTGATATCTATGCACTTTTGCCATCTCATAGATAGTTCATCGATCCCTTTACTAAAAAAAACATTCGGACGGGAATCAATAAAATCTTTGAAGGCGGTTTGGACTGCCCCATCGGAGTTAAATTTTTTTCTTTGCAAGAAGTTATCCAAATTTCGAAAAAAATGGTAATCTGTTGGGGCAAGGTCCGAAAAATACGATGGATGTCTTAGACATTCCAATTGAAGCTCCTCTAATTTGGTAGCCGTCTGTTGTGCGGTGTGTGGTCTAGCGTTAACATGAAGCAGCAGTGGCCTAGAGCGATTAACCAGCCTCGGTTGTTTAGCAGCTAGCTTTTCCATCATGGTTTGCAGTTGCTAACAATAGACATCTGCCGTAATCGTCTGGCCAGATTTAAGAAAGCTGTAGTGAACGACACCAGCACTAGTCCACCAAATGCTCACAACTAACTTTGTTGGAGTCAATTTTCGCTTGGAGCATGGTTTGGCTGGGTCGGCAGGGTTCAGCCATGATATGAGTTGAGCGCTTCTGATTATCGTACAGGATCCACTTTTCATCACAGGTAATGATTCGATTTAAAATCCCTTCATTATTGTGCCGGTTGAGTAATGCAACGCAGCAGTCAACGCGCGTTTGTTGATTTGCTTCACTCAATTCGTGAGGTACCCACCTTTCAAGCTTTTTCACCTTACCAATTTGCTTCAAGTGGATTAAAATAGTTTTATCACTAACACCGCAGCCTGCAGCTAACTCGGATGTGGTTTGCGATGGATCCGCTTCCACAATAGCCTTCAATTCTTCATTATCAACTTTGGTCTCCGGCCGTCACGGGGCTTGTTCTGCAGGTCGAAATTTCCAGAACGAAAACGTTGGAACCAAAAACGCACTGTGTTTTCTTTTGCGGCACCTTCGCCATACACATCATTAATCCTTCGAGCCGTTTCTGCAGCACTGGTGCCACGGTGGAACTCGTACTCGTAAATAACGCGATATTTCAAGTTTTTCATTTTGTAAACTGAGTGACGCAAAGAAAAAAACAATTGAGGAAAAAACAAATGAATTATAATTTTCAAAACATAAATACATGAGTACATAGCTGTATAAATTTGGATTTGGAATTCCTAACCAAAGAGAAGATATTTGAGATCAAATTTGCCAGTACGGCAAAACGCCAATTTCATATGTAAGGACCTAATATCTTTGAGGAAATTGCAACTTTAACAATGCCTCATTTTTGAGAGCTCTATACAGCATCCGACAGATACCCGAGGACCTGCTAAGATCAGCGAAGGATCGAGACCGCTTAGAATCGGCTAGTGTTTATAGACTGGACTGCCGAGACTGCGTTGCATACGTAGGACGAACAGTGGTTGACGAGGGCAAACGGGTATGCGAATTCGGCCATCCAGAAAAGTCGGCATTGGCTGAGCACGCTCTGCCTTTTGAGTAAAAGATCTTGGGAAAGCCCAAAAGTTATCACGCACGTCTTGTCATTTCGAATTCTATAAACGCCGGGAGAACTTAATAGTAATGATGGTCTGAAATTAAAAACATCCTGTTGTCAGTAATAAGCACAATCGATGTTGTAGCGTTTCGGTCAGTGAGAGAGGTTGTATACACGTTGAAATTATCTCAGAAAACTTTAGAACGGCCGTGAAACTCCGAAATGTCGAAACTCTCGAAATGCATAAAATTTTATTATTATCTGAAAGAGAATGGTCCAGCCTATTTCTTTCAGCATCGCAGCAGCAGCTTAGGTTTTCCAATATGTGGGATCCTAGGTCCTAGGATATAATCTCTATTATGAATTGTTTTAATGGCATGACAGTTCCAAAAATAGGTCTTTTTTACTATCCCATAAATTTTCGGTGCTTTCATTATTTGAGCGAAATACGCCGGCAAGTATTATAATAATAGTCCAATGAATGCGAATATATCGGTACTATCGATATTATACCAATCATCAGCAAAAACAAGCTTACCTTCCAAATTAGTATATTTCAAAATAGTATGTATCAAAGGAGGAGGAAAAAATATATAAAAATTCGATATTTCCTCTGTAGTAATTCTTGAATAAGAATAACGTGTCAAACCTGGCATCAAGGTAATGATGTTTTCTCTGGATGCTCTTCCTCGAGATTGAGTAAATGGTTCCTTGGAGTGTTCTATTCGTCCGTCTTTTGAAGTCATTGTCCAAACAGGCTGTACATCACTGTTATCACTATGACTGTCAGAGCTGTCGGAGGATTCAGCTTCCTCGACAAAATCTTCTGTTTTCGAATATGATTCTTGATCATCTGACACTTCTAACACAATTTTTATATCTCTGTCTCTCATTTTTAGAGGCCCAAATTAGTTTTACAACCGTAAACGAAAGAACGCGTTATTAAACTGAGAGAATAGTCATTTTTATACGTTACTAAGAATGACTTTAAGGCTTTACGCATAAGGACGCTTTTTAATCATCGACAGTATGCTGACGACAATGAATATTGACGACCTGCGCCAGGGAGCTGCGTCCAGGTGCGCGGTAGTCATCGGTGGAAATAGTCGCAAATAATTACCAGAAAATTGATGGACACCGCGGAGATGTTATCTGCCGGCGGGACATTCTTCAGAAGACAACATCTTAAACAGATCTATTAAAAAATTACATTTGATTAAATTGAAGATTTTTTTTATGAACGATGAGTCACGTAAATATATTTGTGACGAAATATGGTGAAATGCGGTCCGTGCAATTTTTATTTGATTTTATGACGAAATATGATGAAATTCGATCCTTGTATAGATTTTCCGGAGTATTTTATTCGTAGCGTTCGCTTTGTGGTTGGGTATACATAAATATTCATTTGAACAAATGGCTACCTCTGTATTAAATAAGTTTATTTACTGATTGATCGGTTTCGATGCCAAAGTGACTTTATCAGGAAAGCGTACGCTAAGTATAATAGGATTCATAAGTCGAATTAAAGCTATTGACTCAGTAGTACCTTATTATAACTATCTGGAAAATATTAGATCTTTCTAATTATACACAGTGGTGATGGTATAAACTGTGATTGTAACCTGCATTCTAACAATGGTGTTTGGTTATAATGATGATTGGTAAATGTAATTATTCATATCCTGCAGAAGGGCTTTTAAAAATAGGATTTTGCTTCCCATGTTTTTGAACAGCTACAATTTTACAACTATATGGTGGATCGGACTGTCGAATAAAGTAATCTGATATCAGTAAACTTTTCATGAAACTTTCATTGAAATCTGACAAATATGGGAATCACCGTGTCCACAAATGAATTGTGTCCTATATATTTAGAAAGATATGTATGAAGTTTTTTTACGGCTCTTCGCTTGTACGGCACTTTGACAATTTCAATTCATAATTATATTTTTCGAACACGACACGATTAGAATTTAGTGATGTGCGCGTCTATTATGTGCAGACTCAGTATTTAATGTTATAAATGTGTTTCTAGGCTTTGATTTCTTCTGTTTAATGAAAAAAGGTTGTGATTTGCTTTATGGTGGTGGTCTGGAAGGTAAATAATATATTTTTTATTTTAATAGCGCCATTTAATTATGTATAATAATGAAGATCATCCCAAGGACGCTGTTAATTTAATTCATTTATAGCTCTTTGATGAAAATGTTTAGGCTCTGAGTTCTGAGTATTATTCCATGTGACCGGGCCTGCCACACTAAAGGCGCGTTCATTGTGGGCAGCTCTTTAGCTCTCGAGTAAAGTTACTGATACACATGCTCATTGGCACGCTCAAAACTAGCATGCTCTAACAACTTTACACACTTGCTCGTTATTAGCATGCTTATTTTAAGCATGCCCATGAATGAGTATGCTCAAAGCTAACAATCAAACACACATGCTTATTACTGGCATAGGTACTCTTGTCATAGAATAGAGACACTCTTGTTCAGAATGGAAACTTTGCAAACTGAAACAGGAAATTCAAGTGAACCAATAAATCATAATAGTTTCCGAGTTTCCATCTGCATATTTTCGATTTTAGTTTTTATAATTTTTATTGTAAGATATGAATCATTCATGTCTTTTAATAAAGTTTCATAAACATTATTTCTTGCTATATTATTTTTACATAGCGGTGACCGAGTATTCCACAGACATTCGTGATTCTTATAATAAGTCACGAAAAGTAATGTTTCGTCATCTCCCCAACGCGCCATATTTGTTTCATCTGTCGCGGACAGAGAAGATCGCATTGATAATAATCGATACTAGCCGCGAATGACATTAGAATGCTCATTCTCAAGCCTAATCACACATGCTCAAAAGATACCCCTTTCGCCCGCAAATCAAATGAGCATGCTCATTACTAGCAATGTGCGTATACACGTACCACTAAATAGCTCATGTGCCACTAATGAGTATGTGTATCATTACCTTAAAGCGGTGGCGCCTTGTGGTCCCGCAGATCTCGGTGTGGTGTTTTTCCTCGTAAACTAGCGTATAAGTAAAAACTATGATCAACTGTATATATGAGGTCTCTTAGTCATAATCAAAAATGGGGTACATTTCTTCGAAATAAACCTAAAAACGGCGAGATGATAAATTGTTTTTATAAGTATTTTAACATTAATTATTAATAAACTTCGGCAGCGTTACCGCTAATAAAAGTCGACGGAATTTTTCCCCGAACGCGTGTAATGGCGGGCCGTTAGCGCGAGATATTTATTAAATGGCATTTACTCGGCGAGGCCGTAAAATAAATATTTCAAACTCAAAAATATCGCGGGAATTTATTTAATTGCATTTTAAATCTGCCATTATGCAAATGGCCTAGTCAGTTTTTTCAGATGTAGTTTTTTTCCGCCGGGCTGAGTTAAGGAGTCGTTATTGTTAATGCGCCGATATTTAACATTTTTCTAGCCGCGGGGAAGTGACGTCCGCCATCGAGACAAGCCCGGTGGCGATGCCGTAACTGTTCATTCTATCACCCCGTCTATTCAGCCGCACTGCCCGACTGCTGAACTACGGGCTGTGCTCGATCCTGGTCCATTTGAAAATGTACTTGTGTGTACTTTATTATGTTTGGACAATTAACCCTTGCACTCCAGATTGCGTGCAGTGAAAATATTGAAGTATTATTAATATTATCAATATTTAAAGCATTAACTTTGTGGTTAGACATTATAACAGAATTTTAGTTAACTTAGTAAAAACCACTACCAGATTTAGGGTCAACCGGTCTACCAACACTACACTACTATATTCACAACACTATATACCCCAACCATTACTTTGTTAAACTTTCACCAATATTGATCAATGTTGTCAAAGACAAACATGCACTGATTAGCCTACTGAACATTCAGGAATCTGCCGGGAGAGAGTGAGAGGGGGCGGGGTCTAAAGTGGGTGTTACCAAATCCTTTGTGAAAGTTAAATTAAACAAAGGGCTATATGGAAAATTGATTTGGTTATTAATTAAAAGTGCTTTAAGGTGCCGGTAGATTCCTGAATGTTCAGTAGGCTAATCAGTGCATGTTTGTCTCTGACAAGATTAACACGCATGTGATCAATATTAGTGAAAGTTTAATAATACTATGGTTGGGGTGTATAGTGTTGTGAATATAGTGTAGTGTTGGTCCTGACGAAGAGACGGGTACGTCTCGAAACCGGTAGACCCTAAATCTGATAGTGGTTTATACTAAGTTAACTAACATTCTGTTATGAATGTTATGAAGCATGACTTTTACGTCAAAATATATTGGGAAAAAATATCGAAATTAAATATTTATCTGACGGAATATTCTGAAATATTAAAATCTGTATAATACGTTAATTATGTGATAGGAATATTACGAGATATATCTCTTATTTCGGTTTCCTTTTAAAATATATGCTTAGGAAAATTCATGCTTCTTGTTATCACTGCACGCCCCTGCTATTTATGGTAGGACACACCAGAAACTCCAGAATATTTTAGGCAAATTAAGCAAAGACGTTAAATGTAACGGTAGCAAATTGTGCATTCTTAATATCCACCTATATATCTTTTTGCAGATCATTATCAACTGTAAGCCAACCAAACAAAAAAGTTTTTTCTCACATACATACTAACTGTATGTGAGCAAAAACACTGAATTGGAGTATTTTTTCGGGGTGTAGTGTACAATGTGGCGTTGGGAGATATTTTTAATATTCACACATTTCCCGGTATAATTGAGTGTCCTGATTCCAAAAATTTCACAAAATAACCCGGCTCGCAAATATTTAACGAGTAATTCCATTTTAAAAATAGTAATGATTTCCTTAGTAAGTTTGACAAATCAACCATTTCATTTGAATTTTTACACGTATCTATGGATAAGTATTTGAATCATAGAAAAATAAATATAAAGTGGACCATTCACTATCCTGATGGGCCGTAGCAGGCGAATACTCGGGGGCACAAACCTTTTCATGAGTATCATGATCTTTTGTTTCTATTTATTTTCTTATGAAACAATTATTTTGAAATAGTATACTGCAGCAGTATACAATTTCTGGCTAATGAAGAAGAATTGAAAAAATTAACAATACTCCAAAATAAAGCATTAAGAATTATACTAAAAAGAAATTGATACACAAGAATCAAATTGATGTTAGAAAGTCTACAAATAATGACATTTAGACAAATAATTAAATTGAATGTACTTCTATTTATATACAAAATTGTTAATGGACACAACAATACATTGATAAGAAAAATAAAAGAAAACCAACATGAACCATTTTACAAGAAAAAAAGATGAAATAAGATTGCCAATCAGAAAGAAAAAAAGATCGCAAACTTCTGTGATTTACAGTGGGATGAAGTTGTACGTGAGTCTGCCAAAGGATATTAGAGACGAAAAAATATGAAAATTTGTGATACGTACTTTTGATTAGAAATCTGATGTACTGATTTTTACAACGTATATATATTAGGAAATATAAATGTTATTATATTACTTATTTTTAGAATTTAAAAAAAAATGGCTGTTCTGTCAAACTTACTAAGGAAATCATAACGATTTTTAATTTGGAATTACTCGTTTAGTATTTACGTGCCGGGTTATTTAGCCGGGTAATTTTGGTATTTTTGGAATCAGGACACTCAATTTTACAGGAAAATGTGTTAATATTAAAAAAAAACTAACCCATAAAAAAACATGTTTTTATTTTACTCCTTTTCTTTGTAAATTAAGTTTACCATCACGTAATAATTGATTGACTGAAAATGAAACATGTCTAAACGAATATCTATGTCAAAAATTCCTAAAAATATTTCTTTATTATTTGATTTCTTCCCAAAAAACCGAAATGTACTGTCATCTATGAAACAATTGTCATAAATTTTGGAAATTCGCAGTGAAGTACCTATTATACCTACCGACGGAGTAATTCAAATTTTAAATATTCTGTGACGTTATCGGGCCGCCGGCGCCGTTGTCATCAAATCAAACTTTTGTAATGATTCCAATTTGAAAAAACCATTAAAAATTCTAAAAATACAAAATTACACTATAATTATTATTATTTTTTAACGAAAATTTGATAGATCTTTTTGATTGTCGCCACGAGTCTGCTTGTAAAGTTTCAGCTCGGTTGGATGGATCACGGGAAAAGGGTTAAAAATCGATCCAAATTTTTTTCGTCAAGTAAACAAGCAAGCAGACGCCACGAGTTAAAAGAAAGGAAGTAAATAGCTCCCAACGCCACATTGTGCACTTATCCCTTTTTTCGGTCATCTCATTCTCAGACCGACGAAGTGGCCAGGAGTGGGAGTGCGGCGATGTGAGCTGATCGGCAGCGCCCGTCGCAGGTGCACCTAGTAATAAAATTGAGGAGTTTACCATGCGCACCCTGGTTGCCAAACCGGGCCGTGCGAGAAATCAGCAAACACCTTTTAGTATTCTCGGGTGTCCTCCGTGGAGTATAAATGCGGTTTGTCTGTCGCTTGGGAGCGGAATTGCAATCGCCGCGGCTATACAGGGTGGAGCGTTCTGTACCTCCAAGAGAAACTCGGTGGAAGCAAACAGGAAGAAGATGCACAATACTTTTTTTGACAATTTTGAACATTTTTTATTTAGCTTCACTTGTCTGTCTGTCGGGGATAAGGGAAAATCTTAGAATAAATATTTAACCCACCCATACAATAATCATGGCTGTCATGCTAATCAATGACTATATAGGTAAAACGGCTATATAGGTAAAATAGCTTTTCTGAATTCGCGAACTATCTGAGAAAACCCTGAAATGAATTCCATTGTAATGCTGTGTAATTTTCTCTCAATGTTTTTTGCTTATTTGAATTTTTTATTATATTTTTTGTAATTTATATTTTATTTCGATTTCTCTTTTTGCTTTACCTTACTTTATCGATAAATATGTTTCTAATTATTTTATCAAATTTAAATTTATTATATATTTGTTCATTTAAAAAATTTATTGTAATGTATACTAAATTATATTCTTCTCTTTTTGATATGTGCATAGTCGACTGCCTTCAAACAGGTAATCCCTAGTTAGGCAGTCGAAGTGTAATACAATTCAAAAAAATAAGATATGAATAAAAAAACTATTATTATTATTATTATTATCTTTTGGAAACAGGCCACAAATTTAAAAAGGAAAACGGTATAAAGATTCTACACATAAATAATAGGGGCCTTAGATTAGATAACTTAGAAATACTAGAAATAAAAAAATACCTGAACACTAAAGCCAATATAATTAACAACCAGATAAATTTTACGAATAGCCCGTTATTTGACATATTACCCTATTCGGCGTCCACTTCTCAATTATCCCCACCATAGCTGTAGGCACGCCCCCGTTCAAAAATTGATTTGTTTGCTAGAATAGATAATGGATAGTTAGTTTACGTACGTCCTGATGAAGATATCGAAACCGGTAGACGTAGAATTACTAGTTAATTATTAATACAAAGTTGTTTAATTAAAATCAACAATAATCATTCATAAGTTTTACAAAATTAGCTTAGTTATTCAAAAAAATAATCATGACGCGTTATTTTATCGGACATTGTACATTCCGGTGACATCTGTAGGTTTGTATTATTTTAAAAGCGACGTTTGAGTTTTGAGTCAACAGTGGTTGCACGTAACACTTGACTGTATTCTGTAGTCAATTGTACTATATTATAATTTGTAAACACTAAACGTAAATGAATTATAAATATACTTTTAAATAAAATTGAAAACATCAAGAGTTTTAATATTTGAATTGATTACAAGATTCTAAGAGACAAAATTTAAGGAGTATAAAATAATATTATATATATTTAAAAAATGTACGCAAACACTTTTTCCTCAAACCCCAAACAATTGCTTGCGTGATCTTACTTTCAATGTATCATTCATTCTTCGCTTGAATAAGATTTTATTGACACACGCATATACTCTGACAGTCCTTAGTACTAGTTAAAAAGTCCCCTTTTAAGTATTTTTAAAAGAGCGTGTATTAATTTTTTCGTAAAATATTATGTCTAAAAGTTTAAAAAAAAATATGTATCATTAAGAATAATACATAAAGAATATCCATTGAAAAACATATTTTTCAACGGTACCCGAATCCGGAACGTTCTATTTTCGATGATAGCTTTATCGATTAAGCTATAATATTTATCAAAGTATCCTAAAAATGTAAATACAATTATTAAAAAATTGTATGAGAGAGATGGGTCCACTATTTATTGGGACAATAGAGTGACAACTTAAATATCATTTTATGTAAACTATCTTTTGTTGTGGTAGATAGTAGACGTTCTTTTTTTTGTCCTATTTGTTTAATATACTTGGATCTATGTAAGTTACAATTGTAAACTTTGCCTGGCTCAACGTAGAGCTTTTTAGTGGGCCAGGCATAGTAGAATCAGACCTAAAACGAAATTTTAATTTGTAAAGCGTTGAAATAAATAAATACTGAAAAAAAATGTTTCTTTAAATATCAAGATTTCAATGGTTGGGTTATGTGAAGGGGTCATTGCTGAACATAGGGCCAACAGAGCGCAGAAGGGAAAGTCAAAAAATCTAAGGCGACAATGTGCTAGAAATGGTCCTGTAATAGGGATCAAGGAAGGAAAATTCACGAGGCCAGGACGATCACATTGATGATGAGGATACAGAAAGTAATTAAATTTTACCTGCATACTTTTAAAAGTCAGACATCTATTTTTACCGTTGGAAATTTCCACCTTTTTTAATGAGGCAGAATACTTGGTAAAAAATACAAACTACAATACGTTACTAATATCTAATGAAACAGGCGTATATTCAAAATTTCAATGCAATGCGATTATGTCTAAATACACACATTACGTGCACAGTAATTTGTATAGGGCAAGTGGCGAACAAGCAAACAAAATAAAATTGATCAAAATTATTGTTACAGAACAACATGAACGAAGGTTTCAAAAATAAAAGGTCTTTTTTCTTTCATTTGATTATATAAAGACAATTGAAATTTCATAAATACATATACAAGGTTATTTGGAAGACATTAATAACCTCACAGCACTACATTCCTGCTTTAGTGAGGAGTGAAAATGTTCAAGCAACCATGATCTTATATCTAAGATTGCATTTTTAAAAAAATATTTATGACTTTTTTTTTGTAAAACGTCGTACTGTAATACAATAACTTATTTATTTTATTTTATTTATTTATTTATTGAACGCCCTTATGGGCCTTTTACAAATAAACAATATAAATTTTTTCAAATAACATAAGACAGATAAAATAATAATACAGATAAAAGGTACAAATAATAATACAGTTAAAGGTACAAATAATGATAGTTAAAAGGTAAAATAATAATACAGAAAAATATATTGTCCATTTCCATTTGAGAAGTAAAGAATTGTATCAGCTTTGTCCTATACACAGTTATATTATCAGCAAAAATGTCAGCCGCCTCTGCATGTTCATTCCCTAATGAGTGTAATCTAGGAATTACAGAGTTTGGTAATGCATTTGTTCTGACATTTCCACTATAATAGAATAATGCACTATGTCTTGATGACCTCAATGGGGCATATAAGTCGATCAGACTAACAATCTGGGGTCAAATTAGAAATGAAATAACAATCTGGAGTCAAATTAGAAATGAAATAGAGAAGAGCGTCCTGTATCCGTGTCGAAACACTATCCCAATACTCCGACAGTTGAGTAGCTGATTTCTCATAGGTCATGATCGAGTACTGCCGGCAGCGCAGGCTTCCTTTACTTTGCATTCACGACCGCCTCGAATATCACATGGAGACGCAAATAGCTCCGACTACTGCGCAATGTTATTGAATGCCATTGCAGACGGCTATAAATAGGGGCTTTTTTTGGTTGAATTCAAGTGCCTATTGTTGGTTGGAGTATTTATAAAAGTAGACGTGTTTTTTTAATAGCGTACTTAGAAATCATATCAGCGCGTGCTCGGCATGAACATTGGCCGACTATTTCAGAACACAATCGCAGGTGCGATCTTATTACTAAGAAATTTGTTGTAGATGTGTATCGATGATTTCTGAAGATACAGAGAACTTCAATAATAATGATTTTTATAACTTGTTGTGTGTAAAGCGGCTTGATTAATTTAACGTCTACCGGTTTTGACACTAGAGGACCTTCACCAGGACGCAGGTAGAATCGAAACAATGTTTGTTAAGTAGCTATTAACATTCATCAATCTGTCCAACTGTTTTACCAAGCTTTAAAAAAATCTACATTATCATTACCAGCTGCGAAATATATATATTATATGTCATGGGAAAGGCTATAAATGTCCCTAGCATAGTCCATTCGAATATATTAATAACCTCGGGACTATATGTTGTTCGATCACTTGATTGGATGGGAAGGGTGTGTTAGATCAGTCATGATTCGCTGATAAAATCACAAAAATGCATCACGCGTATAATCACCAAGAAATCAGATGATTTGTTTGGAATATTTAACGTTCTTCAATTATACCTTGTGATGAATCACCTGTTTCTATAGATTTTTTTTTTATTTTATTATTTTTATTTTGAACTCTAAGATGATTTAAATGCTACGCGGGAAAAATTGAGCTAAACCCACCTGGCGGAGTATTGGGGCTACAAAAATTTGGGGATGATGAAACGCTAGTATTGGGAGGGAGTTAGTAGCGATTGATCGGATATAGGTTACGGGCAGTTACTATTCAATTCTTATAAATCATATTAATCTTGTGGTAAAGCCGCGTTTGGTACAAATGGTTGACGATCGGCGCGGTCCGAGCGGTCCACATGTGCTTCCCATAAAAAATACTGAACATGGCTTTCGTAGATTTGGGTCGCGATTATTGCAGTTTAAGCCGTTAAAAAACCGATTAACGTCTACTCTAAGGTGACGATGATATTGACAGTTCCACGAGGTTTCTGAATTATGGACTTTTTTGTTCGGTTTTTGAAACCGTTTAAATGTCATTAATCGTGATCTCGAGTGGATTCCCGGGCAACAGAGAGGCAGAATATTGAGCAAAACTAAGAAAGGCAGGTCCAAATCGGGGGATCGCGAGAGGAAAACGCCCCATAAAATTTTTTATAGGAATTGGCCGTGAAGCACGGATTAAACGTATACGTTGTACCAGAGGGGTGACCTTAACTGAGCGGATAATGATTTATTTTCGTTTCGCGGGAATCGGATAACGTAGGCAGATAGGAAAGTTAACTATAATTCCATTATATTTATCTGTAGACTAACGCTCTGTCGAGAAGCGAATAGTGATTCATTTTCGTTTCGCGGGAGTCGGATAACGTAGGCAGATAGGAAAGTTAACTATAATTCCATTATATTTATCTGTAGACTGACGCTCTATCGAGGAGCGAATAATGATTCATTTTCGTTTCGCGGGAGTCGAATAACGTAGGCGGGTAGAAAAGTTAACTATAATTCTATTATATTTATCTGTAGACTAACGCTCTTCAGGCTTTTACAACAGATAGGTAATTGTGCAATGACGGTATATACGGTTAGGAAAGAGATAACGATAACGTGTAAGCATATTAATGGCACGACAAGAAAATAATATACTCGAATATAGATACAATATATTAACTATGTAATCACTACAAACCTGTCCGACGTTAGCGTAGTTTCAACAGGACGGGTAACGTGTATACGATTGGCTATTCTAGCTCAGATTTCGCCGGGTTTGGTAGTAATAACCACAAAACATAATTGGAACAAGTGTATCTAGATAAGAATATTGTAAATAAAATAATATGAATTTGCGGCCCATATACACATGAAATAAAAGGATAAAGCGTATGGGGATCTTATAGATGGATGGATAAATGAAACAAATATATATAGGAGTAAATGCAAGTAAAAAGCAAGCATATAAGTACCAAAAACATAGGAGAACATAGTGTGATAGAAATTCGAAGACGGGAGGAACAATAATGTGAAGTGGAACGGATATAGCAAGAGCATGTAATAATGATAAACGTACAAATACAGACAACTACTTGAGACCGATTCGACAGATACTAGCAATCTTTCAACACACCTCTAAGAACATGGTGAGCGGTATATAGTTATCAGCGGAGGCGTCCAGTGCCTTGGCAATAAATGAGCACTGAATTAATCCGACGCCTTGCCTGCGGCACTGGAGGTTTATTTACTTATTTGTTTTATTTGTTTTCATTTATTGGGTTTCTTACAGCCATATAATTAATCAATCTTTGAAGAAAAGACAATAATTGATGCACAGAGTTTTGGGCCAATTACGCGAAAACACATACATACAATCGATAAAAGAATAATAAAAACATGTCCAATAGGGGGTTGTGTGAGTGTGTATCTGTGTGTTTATTTATTTATTTATTTATTTTGTTTTGGGAAAAAAATTAAAAGCAAAACGATCTTAAAAATCTTCCACTGAATTTAAAAATTTAATTTAACTTACATTAATAGTTTATTGTATTATAGCGAATAGTACTCTTCCAGTATTATATTGTTCGAGAATATTCACTGTCTATGTAACATAGTTATTTTGTGGATCAATCTTACTGCCAAGAAAAATAATAATAAATGGTTACAAATTATGTTTAAATTCCGCAACGGAGGGACCTAATACGTCCCTGTGCGCGGGGAACCGCGGGCATAAGACAGGATTCATTGGGTGATCCACGAGAAAAGATCGCCCAAAATTAATTTAAAATTAGGTATAGTACCTTTGGATGATTGTTATATCTAGGTATGCAGTGTGCACGTGGTGAATATATTGAAATTGATCCCATGATATAGCGGCCAAGAAACGTTAAATTTCCGATAAAGACGGGTGGAAATACGAGGGAACGGGGCATAATAATGGTAGATAATGAAGAAACATCAACTATGATTAGGGGAGTACCCGATAGATTGTAGTTACGGTTGATCAAACGACAATATGGACTGAACTTAGAAATTAAATATTAAAAATTAATTATCGCGCTTGTGAAGCGAGTTCAAATCGTCCGAAGCCACTGAGTCCGTCCCAAAACAGGCACAGGGAGGAGACAGAGACGGCAACAGGAGGTGGGATCAACTGACATATCCGAGTGGAGATATGGTTTTTTTTTGCCAAATTGAATCTTAGGAACAAAGATTTAGGTTTCAAGGGAAGTAGGATATTGAAAATCCTGGAAACACACGACTTAGGACCTTTTCCCGCTAGGGGGGTTTTAAAATGTCGAGACGCAGCAGATTTCGGGCAGTTGGTGAACGTCTACGAGAGCGCAAAATCCGCGTCGGTTGTTTTTTTGAGTGAAAGTTACCGTCGACTTAGAGTGTCCAGTGGTTATAGTGAAAAATTATAGTTTAATTCCAAGTGAAAGTTGTGTACGGGTAAATATACTCTTCGACATTGTTTATTGCTCACGTTAAAAGAAAAGGGGGGTACGGGTTTGATTTTATTTTAAAAAGGGTAATTAATTTGGCATATTAGAACTTCGGAAATTACTGCGCTTTATTGAGTTGATTAGTCCGGCATATATAGAACTGATATTTGCAGATCTCCGGAAACTAGCTGTGCGTTATAAAGATACCTATTTTATGCTAAACACGCGGGAAATTGTTAATAAATCTTGTAAAAATACCTATCTTATGCTAAATACGCGAGGTCCTGTTAAAAGGGTTTTAACTCAGAGTACGGGATTGATTTTACTTTATAAAGGTAATTAATCTGGCATATCGGAACTTCGGAGATCACTATGTTCTATAAAGTTAATTATTTTTGTCGTCTTACTAGGTTCATAGAATAATATTCGCAGAATTTCAGGAAACGCTAGAGTTCAAATTTAGTTAAATTCTCGTTTTACTAAGTATAGTATTGGCGGATCTCTGGAAACTAGCTGTGCGTTATAAAGATACCTATTTTGTGCTAAACACGCGGGAAGTTGTTAAAAGATAAGGGAGTTGTTACTAACAGATTCGAT